>JAPYZL010115965.1:0-21551 GCA_030522825.1 Platygaster orseoliae
AAGCCAGGATACGTGTGCTATATTTTTTGATATTCTATCGATTGATAATGATCTTATTCAAAATTCGATACCCCAGTCCGGAGCCTCCCCTTGTCAGAGAAAGTTTCCTAGATGAAAATGGTCAAGAATTGATCATAGAAAAAGGTCATGATCGTGGTATGTATTAAGAAGCATGCAACCTTTGTCGATGAAAATCCATTAATATGCCAATTCATGAAGAAGCGAACAATTTTCAACACGAAGCAATTTGAAAAGCATGCCAATTTTAAATATTCAAAATAATTGATTTCTAGTACTAGAAAGTACTAGAAACTTCTCGATTTCAGATGTCAATGATATTTGAAGAGTATTTTCTGAAATTCCACAAATTCTTTAAATATTTCTCAAATATTGACGATCGACATTAATGGGTTTTTGTATGGATTTTTAAAATGTAATGCCTTAGGATTCAAAGTTTTTCAAGCATTTGAGTATTTTAATAGATTTTCCAGAAAACAGTTTCTTTAAAGATTTGTAATATTTAATGGATTTTCAGTTCTTTCAGTATTTTTACGCATTTCTGTATAATAGATTTGTAGAATTAGAAGCTCTATGGTTCAAAGAAATTGGAAGATTATTAGTACTTTTACAGGTTTTTTTGAAAATTATAATCCTCATTGATTTTTAATATCTAACAGATTTTCAGTATTTACGAAATTTCGTAAGATTTTCTGGTATTTTCATAGATTTTTAGTATCTTTGCATATTCCCATTGTATAAAAATTTTATTGTCTGACCTATGATGTATCATTCATTGCACAATCAAAATCAAATCATGAATTAGCTAGGGGATCAGAAAAAAAGGTAGAATTTGAATGCACATTTTTTAAACCAACAAAGGATGTTCATAAAGTTTACAACGTTGACAAATCACACACAAAATTTTTTCTGAGATTTACCAAAAATAATGTGAGCCCCTAACAAGGAATTTTCTAAACACGTTTATAAACTAGTGATTTTGATTCTTATAAGAAATGGCTAAATCCTTATAACAATTAGAAATTTATTATAAGAACTCTATTTCTTATAAGGTCGATCATAAAAAATTCTTATAAGAAAAAATTTTTTTTTAACCAGTGATACATTTATAAGAAATTTCAAATTTTTTATAAGAAAATATTCAAGCCTCATACATTTCTTATAAACTGGAATTTTTATGAAAAAAATTCTTTGTAGATATTTCTACAAGATATACAATTTTATAAGAAAAGTTGATATTACAAGTATCTTAAAAGTTCGACCTTTTTTTAAAACGACGAATTTCATCGTCGATTTTTTGTTGTCCACGATTTTAAGAGCTTTCGCTGAATTCACTATTCTGAGCTTTTAAATAATTGATGTAAATCTCAGAAAAAAATTCTCCTGTGATTTTTCAACGTTGTAAACTTTGTTAACATCAACAAAGGCTTCAAACACTAGGTCGCAATCAATGCATCATATTTCATATTTCTTCGTCAAAATTTACAGTTTACTACAAAAACTAAATCTAGATAAAAGCCAAACGACGTGGATTTTCAGCGAATCTGTTAAGAACTTTTTCTAAAATCGCTTTCTCATTTTTTATTATCTTTTTTCTGTGAACGCTCAGCATGCATAATCCTGTAAATAAACATTGTATGAGTAAAGGTCAAGTCCAAAAATGCACCGTTTAAGCAATTTTCCTCCATTGTTGAACGAAGCCAAGTCTTCACTCTTCTTAACGTACTAAAAGTTCTTTCGATCGAGGACGTAGGACATTTTTTTACTTGAATGTCGGTAATGATATTAAAATACCGAAACTATACGAGAACGCATAATTTATCATATTTTATGATTTATAAAACATCCAAACAAAATTTTCATGTTCAGTCGTGACTGGTTTAGTTTTTTCTGGGAAAACAAAATGTTTCAGTGGTGTAGGGGTAGTGTTTAACTTAACTTTAGTCAATCATCATACAGCATTGAATGTGCAAAGATGTCAACAACAGTGCTATCTGGACAGTAAAACCCTATAGAAAACCAAATAAAAAAACAATACAAACTCACTTTTAGTGTTATTGAAGACAGGATTGTTATCGAAGTTGGCGAAAGACGTCTGAGGTGCGATCGTTTGGTTATTTTGACTGGCGCTGTAAAACGGTTCCGGGGTCTTGCTGAAGTCCGCCACGAAGTTGGGCACGTATGGACTTTGAACTTCCTGGCTCGCTTTCGTTTTATTTTTCGTTAGAGTCGCCGGGGAAATGGTAGGAAACGGAACCCTTGGTATGCTCGCGGGCTGACTCGACTTGGACTTGCAATTCGTCGAATTATTATCGGCGCCTTCGTTGCTCAAAGCTGGATCCAGATAATATATCTTCATCTCGTATTTCTGACTCATGAAATCCTTCATTCTCTGCTCGTCTTTCACGTCCATGTTTGGGGAATTGTCAGGACTCAGTAAGCCGAGCCAAACTTTTCGACAGTATTCATTTCCATGCTCCCTCAGGAAATTAATCTCCTCTTGGGTGAACGTCGCCATCGATATCGATTTTACTCGATGAGGCGGCGTCAAGCCACGTCTGCAAAACGAAAAAAAAAACAAAGACGCGAATGAGCAATATTATTATAACAATTAAAAATTTAATAATAAATAAATATAACGAAACAGATTAGTAATTATAGTATTTCACTCTTAGTACAAAAAAAAAATGAACCTGAAATTCCAAACGTTTAAAATTAAACGAAAAACAAAAATATATGGGTTTTCAGAAAAAAAAACTTTCCAGCTTTTTTCTAGAACTTTCCAGTCAGAACAACAAACTTCATGGTCCCCAAAAAAATATTTAACACAATTTTCTCTATGGCAAGAAATCATAAATTTAGATTTTCCCTTTTCGTTTAATTTTAAACGTTTGGAACTTCAGGCACATAAAAAAAAAACTTTTTCTAAATAATAATAATATCCAGGTGATCGTAATTTAAATGCCAGCTCATTTGTAGCTGACGAATTCCTGTTTTTGAAAAAAAAGACCGCGTTTGCTGGAGGAGAAAGTTAAAATTCTTGAAATAAGTAGACGAGATTCTCAATCAAATTCAGGTTTTCCCACATGAAGTGGCTCGCGCCGAATGAGAAAACCAACGCCCGTGTCAGGCTTTGATTACATAAAATTCATAAAAGAAATTTAAGAAAATAATTGACGAAATTGTCATATGCAACAATAAACTATTTTACCCGAAATTCATGAGGTGTTGAAATTCATGAAAAAAGTAATGAAAAAAAAATTAAATGGTATACAATTTAAATAATTTAATAAAAATTAATAGAAATTCAAAAATTTTATAAAAATAAAATAAAACTGTTTATAAAAGAAATTTTAAAAATATTTACAAAATTGTCATATGCAACAATAAACTATTTTACCCAAAATTGAAGAGGTGTTAAAATTCATTAAAAAAGTGATGAAATAAAAATTCAATAAAAATTCAATAAAAATTGAATAAAATTTAAAGAAATTAAAAAAAAATTGACGAAATTGTCATATGTAACAATAAACTATTTTACCCGACATTCAGGAGGTGTTAAAATTCATGAAAAAAGTAATGAAATAAAAATTCAATGGAATACAATGTAAATAACTAAATAAAAATTCAAAAATTTAACGAAAATGGAATTAAATAAAATTGTTCATAAAAGAAAAAAAAATTGATGAAATTGTCATATGCAACAATAAACTATTTTATGCGAAATTCAGGAGGTGTTAAAATTCATAAAAAAAGTAATAAAATTAAGATAATTTCATTAAAATGGAAAAAAATTCGAAAATTTATTAAAAATTCAATGGAATTGAATAAAATTGTTCATAAAAGAAATTTTAAAACATAATTTACGAAATTGGCATTTGCAAAAATTAATTATTTTACCGGAAATTAATGAGGTATAAAATTCATAAAAAAAGAAATGAAATAAAAATTAATGAAATAAAATTGAAATAATTTAATCAAATAGAATAAAGTTAAAAAAATTCAATAAAAATTAAATGTAATCAAATAAAATTGTTCACAAAAGAAATTAAAAAATAGTTGACGAAATTGTCATATGCAACGATAAACTATTTTACCCGAAATTCAGGAGTTGTTAAAATTCATGAAAAAAGTAATGAAATGAAAATAAAATGAAATAAAATTTACATAATATTAAAAAAATTGATGAAAATTCAAAAATTAAATGAAAATCTGATGAAATGAAATAAAATTGTTCATTAAAGAAATAAAAAAAAATAATTGGCGAAATTTTCGTATGAAACAATAAACTATTTTACCCGTAATTCAAGAGGTGTTAAAATTTATAAAAAAAGTAATGAAATAAAAGTTAAATGCAATAAAATTTAAATAATTAAAGAAAAATAATAAAAATTCAAAAATTTAGTAAAAATAAAATGGAATAGAATACAGTTGTTCATAAAAGAAATAAAAAATAATAATTTACTAAATATTGTCATATGCAACAATAAACTATTTTACCTAAAATTCAGGTGTTGAAATTCACGAAAAAAGTAATGAAATAAAATTTAAATGATTTAGTCAAAAAAATTTATTAAATTTTCAAAAATTGAATAAAAAATTATTGAAATAATATAAAATTGTTCATAAAAGAAAAAAAAAATAATTGACGAAATTGTCATATGCAACAATAAACTATTTTATCCGAATTCAGGAGGTGTTAAAATTCATAATAAAAGTAAAGAAATAAAAATCAAATGAAATAAAATGTCGATAATTTAATAACAATGAATACAAATTCAAAAATTTATTAAAAATTTAATTGAATTAAATAAAATGGTTAATAACAGAAATTAAAAAAAATAATTTACGAAATTGGCATTTGCAAAAATAAACTATTTTACCTGAAATAAAGGAGGAATGAAATTCATGAAAAAAGTAATGAAATAAAGTTTCAATAATTTAACCAAAATTAATAGAAATTAATAAATTTAATGATAATTCAATGAAATGAAATTGAATTGTTCATAAAAGAAATTAAAAAAAAATAATTGACGACATTGTCATATGGAACAATGAACTATTTTACTCGAAATTCAGAAGGTGTTAAAATTCATGAAAAAAGTAATGAAATAAAAATTCGAAAATTGAATAAAAAATTATTGAAATAAAATAAATTTGTTCATAAAAGAAAAAAAAATTGACGAAATTGTCATATGCAACAATAAACTATTTTATCCGAAATTCAGGAGGTGTTAAAATTCATAAAAAAAGTAATACAATAAAAATAATATGAAATAAAATTCAAACAATTTAATGAAAATTATTAAAAATTTAAAAACTTATGAAAAATTTATGAAATAAAATAAAATTGTTCATCAAAGAAATAAACAATAATAATTGACGAAATTGTCATATGCAACAATAAACTATTTAACCTGAAATTCAGGAGGTTTTGAAATTCATGAAAAAAGTAATGAAATAAAAATTAAATGAAATAAAACTTGAATAATTTAATACAAATTATTAAAAATTCAAAAATTGAGTGAAAATTAAATGGGATGAAATAAAATTTTTCACAAAAGAGATTTAAAAAAATAATTGACAAAATTTTCATATGCAACAATAAACTATTTTACCTGAAATTCAAGAGGTGTTAAAATTTATGAAAAAAGTAATTGTATAAAATAAAATAATTTATTAAAAATTAATGAATACTCAAAATTTTCATGAAAATTAAATGAAATGAAATAAAATTGTTCATAAAAGAAATTAAAAATAATAATTGACGAAATCGTCATACGTAACAATAAACTATTTTACCAGAAATTCAGGAGGTGTTAAAATTCATGAAAAAAGTAATGAAATAAAATTAAATGAAATGAAATAAAAAAAATAATTGACGAAATTGTCATATGCAACAATAAACTATTTCACCCAAAAATCAGGTCTTAAAATTCATGAAAAAAGTAATGAAATAAAAATTACTGAATTGAATGTATCCAATCACGCCACTTATTTTCTCGTAATCATCGCGACAATGCCCGGAGTTCAGTGTCATTTCGCAAATCGCGCTCGCGAGATGCATCTCTAACGAGCGTGAAATGTTTTTATCGAATCTATGTTTAAGCTCTTTGTCCACATTTTGAGTTCCGTTATTTCAAGTTCGAATCGACGCGTTTGCAGGAAAATTCTCATTACTCATAGTCCTTAACGCACTCCAACATTCTGAAAGTTCAATTTGTATTGTAACGCAAACCAAGCATAAATTTATACGATCAGACAATGAATCATTGAGAACGTTTTTCGTGCCATTTTTATCTTCTTTCTTTGCTTTGCTTCGCGAAACTCTGAGCGAGGAAAAAAAGGCCAAATCAAAATATTTTCATGGCAGATAAGATTTTAATCGATCGTGATTCATGATTGATTCACGTTGCGCTTGGCGCACGAAAAAAAGCGGAAAAAGAAAATTATTTGAATTTTCCAGAAAAAATATGAATCATTACAGTAAATTGTAAAAACCTGACAAAAACAATACTTCGTGGTTTTCCTTGTTACAATTTGTTCATGAACGCTTTGTATCTTTACTTTTTTTAGATTCATTGTTTCGTGCTCGTAAACTTTGTTCGTATCGTTTCCGGTCCATTAAAATTTTCATGATTTTACTAATAATGCAACATTGTTTAAAGTTCTTGAAGGAATCGTAACATAATATATTGCAAGTTCAAGTTTTGAGTTCTTAAACATGAATAATTTTTTAACTTCTATTTTTTGTTACATTACTGTTAGATGTATAAACTGAAATTTGAAAAACTATTTCAATAGTTAAAATTCAATTAAAATTATTTATTATAATAGTGAACGAAATGTTCATAAACTTGAACATTTTTATTGAAAAACTTTTAAACATTGATGAAAAAATTGTATAGACATTGAGCAAAATTTTGGCAGTAATAATCTATTAAAAGGCCTTTGAGTTCAGGGTTGAATTTCACCTTGTAAATACGAATTACTCACAACCTGTCGAAAATGAATTGGCTGATATTTGCATTGCATCACATGTTGAAATGAATAAATACAGAACGATGTCATTAACGTGGGAAAGTTGACTTGATTTTTGTTCTCTTATTCTAAGTTAAATGTTTATAACAATAGTTTTAATAACTTGTAAACCATCGAAAAACAATACCTTTTCATTTTTTTTTAATTTAAAAAATTTTCTTCATTTTTAGATAGACACTAGACAGTGAAAATTTACTACTGGTACGATTTATTATAGCTACGTAAAATACAAATTTCAAAAAGGAATATTGGATTACTTATATTATATTACTCATATTATACTTTCTGTATAATATGACAAAAACTGTAATAAATATCTAGAAAAATGTACAATAATATTTTGGACTGATTCAACAATACAATACTAAAAAAACAATTTGGTTTACTTGAATAAATTTTTAGTTCAGACCAACAAACTTTTTTTTTTGAAAATTGAACTAAATCGGTTTTTTAGTGAATTATTTATTTACTGAATAATTATAAAGTTATTTTACTGAACTATTTATTATTTACTTAATACTATATTTTTTTCTCTGTGAACATGTGATGCCAAAATCTCAAAGAGTCAAATATTGAAATAACGTCTTTTCAGTCCCACTCAGAGACAAAAAAACCGAACAAAAATGTGCTGCTCTCGGTGAAAAGCGCAAAGGTAAAGTAACGGTACAGCTCACGCGAGAGTTGCTTGTCACCGATGTCAACTACACGATTTCGTAAACACCCGAAAACGCGACCGAAATAACCCCAAAGCAACCTGCCCGACGCATACCTCGATGAAATTTCCCTATAAATAACCCATTTCGCAACCTCTACGCTGTTCAATTCGCGCTCGCGAGGAGAAATCAAGGAACAAAACATCTGTCAACCCGCCCCAAGGGCGTAGGCAAAAAAAATTTTCGAAAGTTTTTTTTTTAATTACGTTTTACAATTTTTTTTTTATTTCGGGATTTTCAAGTTATACAACCTTAGGAGTCAAGATTGTTTAATATTTTGATTAATGGCATTTTTATGGCAGAATTAAATGCTCCGGGAATCAAGATTTTAAATGTTTTTGAAGTTATAAACGTTTAAAAATAAACAAAAAAATAAAAACAATTGTTCTATCATTCCTAGTAATAAAATTAATTCCTTATTTTTGATATTGAAATTTTATTTTTAAATGAAAAATAATTTTTTTTCCGTCTTCGTTTATTTCATAAACGTTTGGAACTTCAGGCACATAATTTTTACAATTTTCAGTATTTTTAGAGATTGATAGTATCTCACGCATTTTCTGGTATTTTTTAAAATACAATGTCTCTTTAACAGGTTCCTTACAATTTTTTTTTTCACTCTTTTTAGTATTTGCACAATTTTAAAAATTTTCTGGTACATTTATGAATTGCTTTTATTCTAGAATAATTATTATAAGTGACGTGAAATGAGAAATGGGACCTGAGGATTGAACTCATTTGGGCACATTATCTAGAAAGTAGGCCTAAACGAGTTTGTTCTTTAGGTTCTTTTTCTCGTTACATGTCACATATGCTCCAGGATCGAAAGTTTTAAAAATTTTCGAGAAAAGTATACTTATATAGTTTTTTTAAAATGAAAAGGCTTCTGACATTTATTTATTTTTTTTTTAACGTTTATAAAATTTTGAAGTTTTTTATATTATTTTCCAGATTTCTAGAATTCAATTTTATAGAACTTGAATTTCAATAGATTTTCATTATTTTCATCAATGTCCAGTATTTTCTTATTTTTACTATTTTTGAGGATTGTTTTTGAGATTTATAAAATTTGATGCTCTATGATTTAAATTCAAATATAGTTTCAGTATTTTTATAGTTTTTTTGGGAAAATCACATACTCATATATTTTTAGTATTTTATAAATTTCTCGTATTTTACTGTGTTTTCAGTATTTATTTTGTATTATATTTTGTAGCATTTTCTAGCATTTCGATAGATTGCTCTATATGTTTAAAAATTGAATAATCTAGAATTTCAACTTTTATTATTAATAAGTATTTTTTTCCTTTTTTTTCAGAAAACAGTACTTTTATAAATCCAGAACATATATAGTATTTTTATGTATTTCCATATATATTTCTAAATTTGATACTCAAGGATTCATAATTTTTTTTAGATTTTTAACGTTTTTACAGATTCTGATTTTGTTTATTACCAACTGGGTTTAAACAATTTAAAAAAATTCATTTTCTTCGTTATTAAGCCAAATATAAAAAATTAAAATTCCTTTTAAAGGAACATTCTTTCGAAGTAACGAAATTAAGAATTCTGAATTTTATTAAACTCTGAGAACTTCGATTGAATCATCTGTTATATATATAATAGCAAATATATGTCCAATAATTTTTACTTATTATTTATTTAAACCAAATGTGGAAGTCCTATTAAATTTTTTTATTACTGATATAGTTATTTCATCAAAAACTCTTCGACACCTGTTTTTTTTTTGTCACGTCTTAACAATGACATCATTTGCATTCTTAGTATCATCTATATATAAAATTAAAAATACGATAATTCTTTGAAATGATACATTTTCAAAACAAAAAAAAAACAACTGACTTCTTTGCAAAAATAATGGACACATATGTCACGGAATATAATGTTTTTCCATGCAACTCCGCATTTTCCAAAGGGGTTCAAACCCCCTTTTGCCGATGCCTTTGCTTTCTAGAAAAATGCAGCGTTGAAAGAAAAGCGGGTGATTTTCTACACAACCTCAGCTACTGAAAAAGATGAAGGTACTCACAAAATGCCCGAACAGGATGTGCAGACGAAGGAACCTATTGTCATGTCCACGTAGGTCGGGCCCCGCTGCCGGCAGTCGAAACATTCTTTATTCCCAGGTTGCGAGACTAGCTCGCGCAATATTTTTAAATTTTTCTCGTCCTGCTTTCTTTTCGCTGACGCCATAGTTTTCGCGATCGCGATTTAACGAGCAACAACCAACAACGCTGAACTGCTGGCGACCGAAAAATGGGTCCAAACCGGGACTTAACACCGCGACAACTCCAACGATATAACGAATCCAACGAATTTGAGCGAACTGAAATGGACTGAAAATGACAGCTAAAAACAATTGACCCGAAACACGCATACTAAGCTGTGCCGTGCTGTGCCGTGTTGTGCTGAGGTGTATTGAATGAATGGGGAGACTCACGGTGAGTCACTCATTCAAATTGAAATTGTGAATTCGTGAATCGTTTTCTGCGGGTCACAATGTCACAATAAAAAAATCTAAAATGGCCGCCGCGGGAAATTTTGAAATTCACGTATGTAACAACTGTAAATTTCATATTTCCCGCGGTGGTCATTTCAGATTTTTCGTGATTTTTTTATTGTGAGTAACAATCGTCACAATCAAAAACGTACGCCGCTAATCAATCGCAGCCATCTTTTTCATCAAATCAACTTATCTCCTAAAAGATACTTACGATACTATCGCAACTGACGTAACTATCGATACTTCAATACGATCAAGTATGAAACGAGTAAAACCAAACAAAAACATTGAAAACATTAACGTGATCAACGAATTCTTCGGCATTCCTCTGTATACTTTAAAAATTGCGATGGAAGAAATTATTCCGAAGAATGCTCGATTGCTTAGATCAGGCATCGATGCGAGCAAACTTTTGAATTACTACGTTTGAAGATCGGTATTCAAATATCTAAATGGCAAGGATTTAAGCGCCGGGTCTCAAGTTTGCAGGTTTAAATTAAAATCTTTTTTACCTTCAGAATTTCGTGTTTGTCTTTTTTTCAAACAGATTTTACAATGACAAGTGCATAACACAATGTAAATGTAGGTAGTGAAATATTAGGAAAAATTCAAAAATATTTTTTTTTTAAGAATTTAAAAATGTTATTTAGTTTTTTTTTTAAGAACATATTGTCATGGCAAACTTTTAAGGATGGGAAGTATATCAATAGGAGTATCAATACGTAGCAATAACGTTTTGGTATTACTTATAATTCGTAATATTTCATGATATTCCTTTTGTTTAAAAATTGACTGTAAATATAAAAAAGTTACATATGTTTGATTGTAGTTAAAGATTTATTGTAAATTTCATTCATCAATTTTGTTTATTGTAAAGTTAAATCTTATTGTAGAATCTATATAAAATTATTCAGTAAAATATATATTTCATTCATTTATTGTAAATGTAAAAGTTTTTTGATTGTATTATCAATATATATATATATATATATATATATATATATATAAAATAATATAATATAATATAAAATTGCTGGAATTTATTGTATTCGTTAAAAAAAATTATTATTAAGTTTAATTTATTACTCTTGAAGATTTTGGAGAGACATCATAGCAGAAGAACGAGAATTGCATCTGCATGGCCCATTCTACCACAAATTTCATCCTGATCAACTGACCGTGGAAAGGAGCAAAGAAATATTAGATGACTTAAAAATCCAACCCAACATGGTTTAGTCTGCTCTGAATCGTTGGCTGGAATTCTCAGACCCGTTCAAAGGAAGGGTAAATAAGAATTCTTTTGTTATAATTTACACAGCAAATAATTTTTTCTTCAGTGATAATCGCTATAATCTTTATTTTTGAGAAAATGAAACGAAATTTTTAGATTTTGAATAATAATCTCATTTTTTACATCGTTTACAATAAATTGAAGAATTTACCAAAATTATCATTTTTAAATTTAAATCACCCTGTATAATCTGTAATTACAGTTTGCATTTGCAAAATTTTACCAACATCATGCAAGATGATCCACATGGATGCAAACCAAGTCGTGGTAAAAACAAAACCTGAAAAATCATTTCCCCCCGAGGCCAGAGTAGGATGTGTATTTTTTCCGCATTTTCCCCAAGGATTGATGAAAATGTACTATTTCACATCTTCATATTATAGTAAATCTATCGAAAAAAAACTCAAGATCGCATTGGACTTTAAAACGGGGGAAAAATCCAAATGTGTTATTATGTTCAGCGACAATGAATTTTTTGATAACATGATGCATCGCGTGTTCATAACATACAACAGGTAAAAAACGCTTTCCTAAAAACGACAACAAAAATTCTTTCATTTTCGAAAATATTTTCAGAAAAGGCAACAGCAATTGTTGGCTTTGATTGGAGGGTCAGTAAGAGATCTGATGATTTGCAAGAAAGATGAGGGAAAATGTAGAGAACTTGCGACCTGTATAGTTTTCACGTTATCGAGACCAGATTTAGAATCTTGGTCAGTTGTAGTGCTGTATGTAGGGGGCAATGGTGAATCGATTCGAAAAAAACTTGAAAATTTGCGAAACTCGATCGAGCTGAAAAGGCATTCGGCAGGTTTGATGTTTGGTTACTGGGACAGAGAACGCAAAAAAATAAATGTAGATGTCGCAGCTTTCGAAAAAGTCTTTCCTGACGTGCCACTTATGCGTTTTAATGGTTGGGGAACATATGGACTGAACACTTTGGACGATGGTAAGTATCGAAAATTCATGTGCTTCCAACGCTCATTCCTTATGTTAAATTTTTTCCAGATCCAACTTCAGCAAACAGAAAATTCATGCATGGATGTGCCACAGTTTTTTTGTTGATTACATATTCGTGAAGTATCGTCCAATAATGATGATTACGATGATTTGGTAAACTGTGATTTGCAAAGTTCCTCGTAAATGTATATTTTTGTAACTACATTATTCCCAATAAACTTGCATATTTCTGTACATTCATTATTGAAGTTTTCAGAGATTTCCACTCATGGTCATCTCTGGTTCGTTTCTAAATTACCCATTTCTTTCACGTAAAGCCAGAACTATCTTGCCTAATAAAAACACCACTCGATAGTAATTCACTACTTTTTTCATGGAAAACCTGACCAGTATTCTGCTACAGACGATAAAGTTACGGAAACTAGGCCAAAATGCACGATATTCATAGTGATTCTTCAAGTCAATAATCATAATATAACAGATTGAGAAAAGATTACATTTTTTTTCCATGTAGGATTTCCAAAATCGTGTGAATTATCGATCCAGAGTCTTTTTTAAAGAGCCTGCACTCTTTGCAAGGATATATCAGAGACGCTAAAGGAAATTTTTCTTAAAATATAATTTCAGTTTGTAGCTGAAGACCTCTTAGGTCAATAAGTGAAAACTGCGTTGAAAACATTGATGAGTTTTTTTGTGGTAAAATTACCTAAAGTTGCTGTCACATTAAAGTACTCGAAAAACGAAACAAACGATGGAATACATGAATAAAACATTAAAGCAAACATTCGCAATCAATATAAATTTCCGTCAATTATGGATTTGCTACTTATCGTACAGCGTTTTTTTAACGCTCGTGAGTATTTGAAAATGTGGATATTTGAAATATTTTAATACGCCGCTAATCAATCGCAGCCATCGTTTTCGTCAAATCAACTTATCTCGTAGAAGATCGAGAGGTATCGAGACAATGTTCTATGCATCTATCGATATCAATCGATAGTTTCATACGTTATGTAAAATCATGAATATAGAAAAACCAAACTGAACCAAACAAAAACATTGGAAACACGAATTCTTCGGCATTCCTCCTGTCTATTTTAAAAATTTCGATGGAAGAAATTAATCCGAAGAAAGTTCAATTGCTTAAAAAACCGGGTGTAAGGAAAGAAAATAATTGCGACGACGATGACGCTATTGACGCGAGCAAACTTTTGACGACTTACGACGTTTGGAGATTGGTGTTTAAATATCTAAATGGCAGGGACTTTTGCACCGGCTCTCATTGAGCCTCTCAAGTCTGCAGGTTGAAAATTGAATTTTTTTATCTTCAATTTTTCATGTTTGCCTTTTTTTAAACACATTTTACAATGCCAAGTGCACTGCACTATGTAAATGTAAGTAGTGAAATTTAAGTAAAATTCGAATTACTCTTTTTTTGAAAAATTTCGGATAACTATTGAGTGATTTGATGAGAACATATTGTCGTGGCAGAATTTTAAGGAGGGGCAATATGTCAGTAAGAATATCATTACGTATCAGTAACGTTTTGTTGTTACCGATAATTCGTGATATTTCTTTGTTTTAAAATTGACTGGAAATGAAAAAGGTTACGTTTGTTCGATTGTAGTAAGAGAATTATCTTTAAATCTATTTAAAAATTTTTTATATTTATTCCATTGTAAAATTTATTTGTTTATATTATTTATTGCAAAAGTCAAATGAACTGTAAAATTAATTTCAAATTATTTATTATATTCATAAATTTATTTATTGTAAAAATTTATCTTTTTTATTGTATTATTAGAAGATGTTATCTTTTTACTAATTTACCTTTTTTTCACTTCACTGTGTTCTTTTGAAAATTCCAGATGTGCATTTCTACCTTAAGGAAAATTCAATGACACTTTTTAAAATTAAAAAAAAAAACAAAAACATTCTTCAGCTTTAAGAAATGAAGTTTTTCCCATTTAATGATGCATACATATAAAATTACACAAGTTAAAGTAAAACAAAAATGTACGTAAAATGAAAAAGTTGACATTATTAAATTCTAAGTGCATTTAGGAATCAATAAATATGCAATTAGATAATTATAATTTTTACAAATAAAAATTACAAAATTATTCTTTGGTTCAATGAAATAAAAATTGAAATTACTAATATTCTTCACTTGATCCAAGAGTTTTTTTAATTTTGAATACGTGCCTATTTAGTGCCATACAACATTGATAAATTTTTAAATATGCTGCTATGAATTGATAATGTAGGAAATAATTAATATTTACTGATATTTATCAGTAAAAAACTTCAAGCTACTGATAGTCATCAGTAAGAATTCTTACTGATTTATCCCCTCCTCACAAAGTTGAGTGAAATCGGTCGATTGTTTGTTTCATATCAGGGAGTTGAATGGCAGCAAGTGTCAACAATCGGTACTGTATCTTTGAAGAAACAAAGTTCTTTTATAATACTATAATGTTATTTAAGCATAAATTTCTGAAGCTGATTTATTAAAATCAACAATGGGAATAGTAAAACTAGTATTTTTTCAAGTTATAGGCATATATTTTTTCCTCTGCAGGAACTACTTAATTTAACTTGTTGTAAATACATTTTTCCCAACGCTGTGGAGAAAATACGATTATCTCAATGGCGTAATTCGTCCAAACTCGCATTTCCTCCACTTTGTTGGAAAAAATATAATCCACAGCTTGTTCAAAAAAGCATTTTTAACGAATATAATTGCAAAACTTGCCTTCAGCTCATTTTGCAAACTTCATATTTGCTAAAAAAGCTCATGCAGCACCTGTTGAAAAATGTACCATTATAATATTATCATGTTTACATATCATTTTATTTACATAATCGGAACAAGCTCAATTAAAAAACATTGAACCTAGCTATTACTAATGGTCATATAAATAAATTATGAAGAAAACCATTTTCGTTACATCTTACTATGCAGTATATCAGTAATAATAAATTTTATTCAACGCCGTGTGAAAAAGGCTTCTTTTCCACACGCTTGGGCGATGCAAAACTGTCATTTCCACACATTGTTGAATAAAATATAGTCTTTGACTAGTGTGGAACAATTTTTTTAACTCATCATATTACTAAGCTCACCTTTGGCTCGCGTTGTAACTCTCAGATTCGTAAAAAAAACTTTTCCACCCTAGTGAAGAAATATACTATTTATTTAGATCTCGTTGTATTTTTCAAAATGACAAGAACTAAATAAAATTTTTCATTACTTGATGCACTGCATAGTAAGATGTTTTTCTCATAATTAATTTATATATCTATTGGTTTATGTTAATGAATTATTTTTTATAAGTCACGTTGTTCTCGATAATATTGTAAAATAAAGTTTAAATAAGTAAATAGATATTTATGCTACAAGGGAGGAATGAAATGATTCTACGAGCGAGCATTTGGGCACGAGCGGCAGCGAGTGCTTAAGCGCGCGAGTTGAATTACATTCCTCCCATGTAACATACAATATTTTTTTCCATGTATGTGTTTAAGTGGCTGTTTACGATGAAACGCGTGACGCAGACCTCTTTCCGAGCAGTCATAAAATCAGTGAAAGAATTCTTTGTTCCCTGCTATCCGGGACAATAGTCCGGATAGCATTTTTCGTCCCGGATAGCAGGGAACAAAGAAGAATTCTGCTACTGATTTTATGGCTGCTCGAAAAGAGGGCTGTGTTCACGCGATTCATCGTAAAAAAGCGGCCATTCGAACACATGCATGGAAAAAATAATGTTGTATTCTAGAAGAGGGCAACAAATATGCCGAAAGAGTCAGAAATACTTGTTTCATCATTCCCATTGTAGACTTTCAATAAACTGGCTCCAAAAATTAATCATTAAATGACATAAATTATTATGACAAATTTATATGTTTTCAGAAACTATGTTTTCTTAATTTAAAAAATTTTAAGGAGAATATAATTTAAATTTGTCTGTTGTCAATTTTCAAACTTTGCTGTTCAAATCAGTTTGTTGCAAAGAAAACTGTTTAAGGAGGAACATTTTGTTTGAATATGATTAAGAGTATAAAAAGAAAAAAAAAATCAAATTCGACGAGCCAATTCATTCAAATTTTTCATGGTAAACAGTAGGCCAGTGAAACTCAACTTGACAGTAACAATATGTTTCTCCCAAATATTGCTGAAATTTATTGTACTTGTCAAAATATTATTATAAAATTAAATTTTTTACTTTTCAAGATTTTGGAAAGAGGTCATAGCAAAAGAACGAGAATTGCATGGCCCATTCTACCACAAAGTTCATCCTGATCAACTGACCGTGGAAAGGAGCAAAGAAATATTAGATGACTTGAAAATCAAACTTGAGATGGTTTTACTATGCTATGCTTGCTATGGCAATGATGATAGTCTATCTGACTTGGACCTTATGAAAGCAGGTATATTAGAATTCTTTTGTCACAATTTACACTGCAAATAATTTTTTCTTCACTGATAATGACTTATCTTCATTTTTGAGAAAATAAAACTAAATTTTCAGACTAATAATAATAATCTCATTTTTTAAATCGTTTACAATAAATTGAAGTACTTACAAAAATTATCATCTTTCAATTTGAGTTCAATCGAGAAAAATTGCAAATTTTATATAATCTGTGTTTACAGTTTGCATTTGCAAAACTTTACCAACATCATGCACCATGATCTACACTGAATCTGATCAAGTCATGATAAAAACAAAACCTGATAAATCATTTCCCCCTGAGGCGACAGTAGGATGTCAATTTTTCCCGCATTTCCCTCAAGGATTGATGAAAATGTACTATGTCGAATCTCTATATGTGGCGTGGACCATGAAAAGGGACCTGAGGACCAAACTCGTTAGGACCTACTTTCTAATGCTCTTGAGTCAGATAATGTGCCAAAACGAGTTTGGTCCTTAGGTCCCTTTTCACGGTCCATGCCACATATTCTGAATCTATCGAAAAAAAACTCAAGATCGCATTGGACTTTGAAACTGGGGAAAAATCCAAATGTGTTATCATGTTCAGCAACAGCAATATTTTAGATGACATGATGCAGCGCGTGTTACAGTCCATAACATACAACAGGTAAAAAACGCTTTCCTAAAAACGACAAAAAAAGTTCTTTCATTTTCGAAAATATTTTCAGAAAAGACAAACAGCAATCGTTGGCTATGATTGGAGGGTCAGTAGTAGATTTGATGATTTGCAAGAAAGATGAGGGAAAATGTAGAGAACCTGTGCACTTTATAGTTTTCACATTATCCAGAGCAGATTTAGAATCCTGGTCAGTTATGGTGCCGTATGTAGGAGGCAATGGTGAATTGATTAAAAAAAAACTTGAAAATTTGCGAAACTCGATCGAGCTGAAAAGGCACCCAGCAGGTTTGATGTTTGCTTGCTGGCCGAGAAAAAGCATAATAAATGTATATGCCGCAGCTTTTGAAAAAGTCTTTCCTGAGGTGCCACTCATGTGTTCTAATAGTTGGCAACAATATGGATTAGACACTTTGGACGATGGTAAGTATCGGAAATTCATGTGCTTCCAACGTTTATTCCTCACACTAAATTTTTTCCAGATCTAACTTCAGCAGACAGAAAATTCGTGCATTATGATGCCATGGTTATTTTGCTGGTTACGTATTCGTGAAGTATCGTTCAATAATGATGATTACGATGATTTGGTAAACTGTGATTTGCAAAGTTCCTTGTAAATGTATATTTTTGTTTTCAAGAACGCCAATTTTGTAATTACTTTATTCCTAATAAACTTTTATATTTCTATACATTCGTTATTGAAGTTTCCAGAGATTTCCACTCATGGTCATCTCTGGTTCGTTTCTAAATTACCCATTTCTTTCATGTAAAACCGGAACTATCTTGCCTAATAAAAACACCACTCGATAGTAATTCACTACTTTTTTCACAGAGAACCTGATCAGTACTCTTGTTAGAGACAATAAAGCTACGGAAACCACGTCAAAGCGCACGATATTCAGAGTAGTTGTTCAAGACAGTAATCATACTATAACAGATTGAAAACAGTTTACATTTTTTTTTTTTTTTTTTCATGTAGGATTTTCAAAATCGCGTGTACTATCAATCCAGAGTCTTTCTTAAAGAGCTTTTCTTTGCAATGATGCATTGGAGACACTAATAAAATTTTTTAATAAAATATCATTCCATTTTGTAGTTGAAAACCTCTTAGGTCAATAAATGAAAACCGCGTTGATAACATAGATAAAATTTCTTGTGGTAAAATTACCTAAAGTGGCCGTCACGTTAAAGTACTCGAAAAACGAAATTTCGTTTTTCGAGTACTTTAACAATTCGAATGATATATATAAACAAAGTTTTTGCCCCCCCCCCCCGAAAAAAACTACATGTAAACTTTGGCAATTTCTCATTAAAAAACAGTATTGTAAAACAAGTTGTAATTTTGCCAGAGCAATTAGGACGCTACTATCTTTTAATACAATTTTTTTAATGAAAATTTAAAGCGGATTCCAATAATGGAGGTAACACCAGTGGCGGAACTACCACTGGTCCTACCGGTTTTAGAGACTGGAGCCCTGAGCACGAGGGGGCCCCCAAAAGTGGCAAGAGAAAAAAATTTTTTAATCTCAATCTAAAAAAAGAATGTTCAATATTAAAAAAGTAAAAAATAATGATTTTTTGTAGTAATAAATATTCGTTGCCTGCTTGATATTATATTTCTATTGTGTTCTTTCTTTTTCAAACTTAACCCAACCTAAGGAATTGACAAAAATGACGGTCCAAGAACTCTACAGGGAAGCTGTGATACTATAGCGGATACTTATACTGAACATTAATGATGAATTTCCTGAACAGTTAATATCTCTTCGATCATGTCTCAAAAAACAAAAAACTCACTTCCCTCAAGCAACTTGCAGATTTATTAATTATTGAAAATGCTGCTTAATTTATGTACAAATTTTCAAGAGATTTGCACAGTTTTGATTTTGTTTTTAACTATTCCAGTCACAGTTGCTACGACTGAGAGGTTCTTTTCAAAATTAAAAATCATTAAAACTTATTATCTTCGAAGTACCATGCGTCAAGAGCGTTTGAGGAATTTAAGTATTCTGTCCATTTGAACACGAAATATCTAATCGTTTGAGAAATGACTTAGATCAAAATAATTCACAAGTTTGCTAATTTGAAAGTAAGGCGTGTAACATTCGTGTATTATTCAGAATATATAAGTATAAGAATAAAATGTTTTACGTGAATAACACTTGGTCTTTTTTTTCAACATCATCTCTATCTGTACCTTAAATAATACATCCTTTAGAAATTCTAAGCAATGAATATTATTGTATAACGCGAGGGGAGGGGGGAGGATGGTTTGAGGGAAAAAATTTTATTGCTTAAAAAAATTTTTTTGGTAAGGACCCCTTAGTGAGAATCCGACTGGGGCCCCCATTACTATAGTTCCGCCAGTGGGTTACACCTTAAATTTCCCGGGTGTAGCTCATCTTCCTCCATTACAATAAAAAAAGCCAATATGGAAATATGAAATTATATGAATATAAAATATGAATAGATTAATATGATATTTACATTAGTTACATATGTGAATTTTAAATTTCCCGCGGCAGCCAGCTTCGTCCTCTATTGGATCCCTGATTGTGACGATTGTGATACATTGTGACGGAGGAAAATTAGGCGGATTTGGATACTCGCCCGACTCGCCCCGCGAACCTACCTGAACCTAACCTAACCTTACCCTCGTTTCCCTTCAAAAAGTGACGTCGTGTAAATAAACCCAGTAGTAATGACAGTTCACGTCGCGATCATGGAGTTTCTCTGATGTTGTTTTTTTTCTTCGGCGAGTGCGGACGTTACCGAGGTGTCGCGTGATTTTCAATTATCGGTGAACTTTTGCGAAAGTTAGGACAATGTTGAGCTTGAAAAAACTTTGCGGAGACGAACTCCTGCAGCTCGCGCTGCTTTTGTCGCTTTTGCGGGTCGACCCGGACAGTTACCTGAGACTCGATGTCCGGAGCATCGGCGTTTTAGACTTGCACAATGGCTCAGGGTGGCACACGGATTCGCGTACAATCATCCACAGGCCGACTTTTGTGCACCCAAAAAACCTTGACTCGATACTGCTCAATTACCAGAGGGATTTGTTCGAGGATCTTAATTCCCTTGGCAGGTACAATGGGATTAATAATCAGGGTATGAATGACATTCATGCCTATTTGCTTAACGTGGATGAAAATGCGAGGGAAGCTGTGATAAATAATGAGAGGGATGAAAGAAATGCTGCTGCAGCTTCTCCTGGAGTTCCTACTTCATCGGAGACACTGGTGGAGGATGCCGTGTCTGAGTTGACGCAAGAGGTAATTTTTTGGACTTTGGAATGTCGGTTTTTTAGTAATGTTTATATAGTGTCAACAATATTGACATGAAAGAATGAGTTTATGGAATAGAAATATATCATTTAAAATTATTAAATTATTAAAATATATACTTTGTGTATTTCTATTTATACTTCTCAATTTGATACTCAAGGATTCATAATTTTTTTTCAAATTTTTAACATTTTTATAGATTCTGATTTTGTTTATTACCAACTGGGTTTGAACAATTAAAAATATTTTATTTTCCTTATTGTCTAGCCAAACATTGAAAATTCTCAATCAAAAAAAAAAAAATTTAGAAAACATCACAAAATATATAAAAATATAAAATTATTAAAATCATTCAAAATGTCTAAAATATACATGCCAGTGAATTTTAATTTGTCTTCCTTAGATGAAGAAATTATCATTCTGAATTCTTGATCGGTTAGTCTTGTTAGGGAAAAGAAAAAACGTAATCCTTAAGATTTAATTTCATTTAGTACATTTTTACAAATTCCTTATCGGCCTGCGATTTACGTTCACCAACGTTGGTGAACGTTGGTGAACGTTGACGAACGTAAATCAAGTTTTTCATCAATTCCCCGTCAAAAAATTAA
>JAPYZL010115966.1:0-12044 GCA_030522825.1 Platygaster orseoliae
ATTTCTGCGGTTCTTGGAATTCTATTTCCATGTTTTTCGTTAGTTTTAAAAGAGATAAATCTCGAAAATTTCACGTTTTTTTTCAATAAAATTGTTAATGACAATTAAGGCTAGCGTATTATCGGAAAATTAGGGCGAAATTCTCAAAGAAGATAAAATTTCACCTCAGAAAAACTTTGGCTCAGTTTTTTAGAAACTCATTAAATCATTTTTTTTAAGGCCGGAAAGTTCGCAGGAAAAAACGTCCGTTCAGGCGTTAATGGGTTAAACGCGTGTTGCCTTAACGGGCATCCAGTGTATGTTCGTTACAACATAAAATATTATAATATTATTCAATTTTGCTTTATCACTAATCGGTGGCTTTTGATTTGTACCATTTTATGATAAGTTTGTTACTAGGATATAATAATTTACGAAACATCATCAAAGTTGTACTCGACGAAATTCACTCATTCAGTTTCATTATTTTCACATGGTATTTATTGAGTATTTATGAAACAAATCAATGAATATAGGACAGCTCTTCGTTGAAATGTTTTTACCGCATCCTCAAATACGTACCTGTTCCACAATTCTGAAATAATAACTTTGTTACGGGGGTACTCATTAACCTTGTTCCCTGAAAAGGGCGATTTTTGAATCCTTGATAGCAGCCCACGAATTAATTTTATTCTGCTTTTATTTTCAAGACGATTAGATTTTGACAAAACTTTCATTTGAGCAAGTTTAAACCACGTGTGTATTCCATGTGACACTCTTAGGCTCGGTGTTGGTGTTTATTTTCATCGCTCAAGTGTAATGGCGTTTTACATAATATCTGCAGGATTAGAATATACTCGTATAAAGGCAAGATAACCTTTCCTGACACTATGGAATTCATTTTTATTGAAACATTGTTTCTCACAATCAATATATTAATTCAGTATTGATTTCAATACTTTTAAATCTCATTTTTTTCATCACATTATCCCGCAACAATTATTTAACCTATTATTGTTTTTCGTAGACAATGTGTAATTTAAAAAAATTCAAACTTTTCTAGTTAGAATTTCCAGAGGTTCCAATATTTCTGCTGAATATCCCTTTTTGGGTAATTTATTCATTACCCGTATCGAGCAATTTGTTGCGTCGGGCGAACGGTCAAAAAAGCTCAATCTTTCGCGATGAAAAAGCGCGGAACGTCCAACCTACGAGTGCTGATCGGGTAAATATTTTAATCCTCGCGCAGTTGAATTCGATGATTAAAAAGAAAAAAACAACGACTTTCGACTTGGAAAATTCCAAACATATCGACGAAACGCGATAAGCGTTGATCCGGATATTTTTCTTTTTCCATCCGTTACGATGAACGCGTTCCGCGCCATTTATTTCCCTCGCTACTGCGAAAATGGCTGTTCGCAAGAATTTTCAGATGAATAAATAATCAGATTCATCCATTGTCTGAGTTTCGAACTTTGGTGATTTGTTTGCGAATGATGAATCGTTCAATCAGGATCAATCTGCACAAAGGTGATTCGAGGTGTTTTTACGAATTTCGAATTCATTACACGAACACGTATAGAAATTTACAACTATTCTATGTTAACAATTTTGTATTGCGATGTGCGACTGTGTAATTCGTTTCGTGAATTTTGTGCATTGGGATAATTTAATTTTATGTATTTATCAAGGTTTAAATTTATAAAAAAAGTGGGTAATATTATGAATCCTCAAAATGCAAACATGTTTGATTGAAAAAAACTTTTTCTAGCCTTTTGTCATTTACAAATAGTTCATTTTCATAGAATCATATCATAAATAAATCATTTGAATAATATTTCTTTATGTATTAATATACCTTGAATGAACATTATGACTGTTGAAAACGAACAGAATTAGGAAATGAAATGTACAATAGAATTATGTTTTAGATGTAAGGTAACTGACAGAAATTTGTTGATGAACATTTATATTCGTGCAATTGTAATTGATAGAATTCATTTCTCGAAGATTTTATCGAACCACTGAAAGAAAAATTGAATGACTATGAGTTGGGAAAATATTTTTATAAGTTTTTCCAGTGAACCGTTACACATAATATTGAAAAAAAAATGAAAGAATAAATATTATGTCATTTGATTTATTCATTATCTGATTATTGAACGTGGCTGATTTGTTTGCGAATTATTTTTTTAATTAGTATCAATTTACACGAAATCAATTTATGGTGTTTTTGCGAATTTTCAATAAATTGCGTTACCACGAATATAAATTAAAAATTTTTCTGTGTCCATAATTTTGCATGATGTTCAAAGAATAAAGAATGATTACATAAAATCAAAATTTTTCATTGATATTCAACCATATTTTCCGAAAAATAGATTATATACCATTTTTCGGGTTTTCATAAATAATTCTTCCAATTTGTCCATGAGATCATTTTTTAGATGCTTTGCTTGTTCAACATCTCTTTTGAAAATCAAAAGATTTGTTAAGTTGGTTAGTTTTAGGTAGAATAAAACAATACTATGAAATAGTATTATATGTTGTGATGGTTTGTAACTGAATCTTTATAATAATTTATATGCTATTTTTCATTAAACAATACAATAACTTTGATCAGGAAATTCGTGACTTTGATATTTGAAATGTTGTGCGATGATTTCATTTGTATCAAAATCATTTTGTTCATTTATTAATTTATTTCAAATAATTTAGAAATTTTTCTCTATAAATTAAGTAATAATTCAGTAATTTTTGTAAATAATTTTTACTGCCCTGAAGATAATCAACGACTAAATAATTCGTTTCATGAATTTCATGTATTAGAATAATTTTTTTTTCATTTATTTATAGAGGTCAGAAACATATTTGACAGTCATGTTAAAAATGTTTAATTCCTTGATAGAACCAACATTTTTGAAACACAAACCTTCGAAAAATAAAAAAGTCATGAAATAATTTTGCGTAGTACTTTCCATAGCCATCGACAAACATTTTTTACTGAAAGTACATTCTAATACTCTCAATGTATTCAGAGCCAGTATCCACGATTCCTAATGTAACATGGATTCTTCAATCCCCATCTAATCCAATAACAAAAAAACTCCTGTTAGTGCCAGCCCTAACACCAATTTTCTACATCTGAACCCAATGCACTTTTCGTTTTCCACTTTTTAGTAGCACGGAATCGATGATAACGAGAGTCGAATGGAAATTCAATAATAGTTGTAACCAGTTTCTTCGTATGAAGTCAGGGATGCCGGCGCTGTTGGCCGCAGCACCGGTACTGTGGTTGCGCATAAATTTCTTAAAGCGCATAGCACGCCGGCGTTTTCCAGCAGTTTGGATCTTCGCCTTTGTGATTTCCTCGGATATTGAACGCGACGTTTGATATAAATCATTTCTAGTACCGGGGAACGATGAGCTATTTCCTCTTTTACTAATGTACGAAGGGGAAAACCACTCGGAACGGACCATTCAAAAACGCCCTTTTCTCGTCATCATTGAAATCGTTATCGGACTTTCAACAGTGTAACATTCTTTTCACCTAATGGATTTTCATCTTTCGCATTTCTTAAAAATTATAATGAGATATTCCAGGACTTAGAAAATCTTGTTATCATGAATGACTAGGAGTTGGATTTCTTGACACCTCTTTTACAAGATGGAACACAGCATATAAGAGTTATTGATTTTGGAGGCACGTACAACTTTTAATTGAATTTCGTTTATGATTTCAGAGAGAAACTAAAATTTTTCGTTAGTTGTGACTCGCTGAGAAAAAGAGTTTTTATGGTTAATTTGAGTTGGCTAAGTACGAAAATATCAATCATTTATTTTTGCAAGAAAGCGTTATCGAGAAATCAACGAAAAACGTGTTTTTCATCTCTTTTTTCAGTGTCGGGAATCACAAAAACTATCATTTCTACTTACATTATTTATATATTATAATATTATAAAAATATAATTCTAAGCTTTACGATAATGTATTACTTTTAATTTTTATGATTGTAAAGAGCGAGGTGCTCCCCTTCCCCCCCCCCCTCCTCAACCACACTAGAAACACTTCATTACACTCACGTACCTTTCGTTCGAATTTAAACGCGACACTGAACTTGTAAAAATCGTGAAGTCCGAAAAGCTCGCGGAGCTCATGCTCTCGCGCCTTATCACTTCTGCACCATGATGGCCGCCCGCCTTTCTTTCGTTTCCTCTTTCGAGGATATACGAAATTAGAGTTATTCCATTTCAAGGGCTTTTATAAATACATTTAAGTCATGGAGTCATTCCGCGTTAAAAGTTTCAATGATTTATCAAGAAAAATTTATTAAGCCGCGGAGTAACGCGCTTATAAACATCTGTTGAGAAACGCACCTAGAATCCTACGTTTTATAAATTCAAATATTTTAGAATATTTTCATGATGAATATTTAAGCTTCTTCTTTATGCCCAAGTTGCAAGGCGACCTATTTTAACCGGATGCGGAACTGATAAGCGGAAATATTCTTGGAAGACATCCGGTGACTCATCCACATAACGAAACAAGACTAGCGAGTAAATTCTTCGGAAGCACTATCCCAAGAAATCGCCATAAACCAAGGCACCCCGTCACTCACTTGTTTGATGAAATACCGACTCGATTCTTCCGGGTGCAACTTGCAAACTATTCTAAGGAAATCGCCATAATTGAAGACACCTGTCACTCATTAATTTCTTCGAATAATGGGCCGTGTGCAACTTGAGCCGTGTGCGAAAGCTTTCCAACCGTGTGCAAAATCTTTCTAAGAAATCCACCATCTCAAGAGCTTCTTGCAAGCGCTTAAAAGGAGCTGCACTTCTTTAGTAGCGGCAGTCTCCCCTTGAGAAGTAAAGAGTTCAGTCTTTTGTGTATTGGCCCAAGAACTGCTACTTTAATTTCCCTACAAAAAAAAAGTGACAAGTGCCCCAACTGCGAGAATGAAGTCCAAACCCCGACGGCCCAACTCTGAAGGTTTGAGCGACGCCGACCCTTGCCGATTTCAACAAGTAAATACGTTTCATAATTTTTAAATGTGTTTTTGTGCGAATTTCTAATTATATTGTTGAGGAAAATATGATGAAAATTAGGGAGGAAATACGGAATCTGATTTGTGTGGTATAAATTATCTTTAGATAGATTTTTCTAGATAGGTGAATGGGAAATTCACGGGAAATAAACCAAAATTAATTACGTAGTTCAAGAAAATAGAATTCAAAAATAGGGAAAATAACAAGGAAATGTGCGAACAAAACAAATAGAAAGGACGTATCTTGGTTTTAGTAGCTACAGTGAGGGAAATATGTTGTCAGAGCCAAAGTAGGGAGTTTTATTTAACTTTTAGAAATTTTTCTATTTTTCTTGCGCCATGTATGCAAGGATGAATAATGTAGCGCATTTGTAATGAAACATGTATCTTAACCATACGCAAATTTAGTTTATAATAAATCAGAAAATTGTATTTAAGTGTTACGAATTATTATTCGAAACATTTTCCCCCTTTTTCCCACGCCAAACAACGAGGGTTTTCAGGGCCAATTTAAGCGGTTGCTTTTCTTGGTCCTGTCTGTGCGAGCGACGGAACGACCCGGCTCTTCACATGATAGTAGTTTAGTTAAAGCGACTAATAGAAAAGAAAAAGTGCTTATTTAAGCATTTTTCAAAAATCACTCATGTTTTTTTGTTTTTAAAAGTTATGAAAAAAGTTTTCAACATATTAAAATAATTGCATGTGGAAGATAATTCTGTAACGAAAATAGAATGTCTGGATTTTCCCAAATTAGTAATTTAAAAAAGTTGTTATATCAAAACAATCCATTGAATATAATTACTCATCAAGATATTTATTTATTTTTATCGTCAAAATGTGAAGACAAAAATTTCAAACTTACGAATGATTCATAAATCTCAAATACAATATAATAAAATTCTCAGTTTCAGAAGAAAAATTATTATTTACTTCAATTTTCAAATCTTAGCAAACTTATCATTTAAATAACAATAACTTTATTACAATAGATATTACAATATGCAACTAATAATAATGCCAGTGTGATATTTTACCTGATGCTATTTTTTATTTTTAATAAATATGAAGAATAAAAAATCAATTTTTCATTTCTAAAACTCACAATACAATAATAAAAATAACACTATCTAACCGTGAAGATTTTTTTTAATAAATAAAAAACTATGTTCTGAAATTTTGCTGAATTTGGAAAAATTTAACTAATTGAATTTTACTAAAAACTACTAAACTCTGTTCAACGAGAAGTAGGTATTCCCACTCCTCGTTGTACGCATTCACTGACTTGGCGGGGGCCAGTGGGGGCTGGTGGCAGTTGGTGGGGACTGGCAAGTGAAAGGCAGCCAGGAGCGTATGCGTATACAGTGATATACATGAAAGTGGAGAAGGGGACCGGTTGGGCGGAGATCTGCACAGTGCGGACGAAAAAAATACCTACTTCTCGTTGAACAGAGTTTACTACTACTACTTTAACTAAAAAAATTAAATTAAATTATTGGTTTTATCGAAAAGAAAAAAAAGTTCATTTTATGAAATTTTTTTTTTTCTAACTGATTTAAAACATGGAAATTATATAGTTTCTTTTCAATTATTTATTAGAAATATAATAATGAAATTTTAGGAAAAGAATTATCGTGAAATGAAAAGATAAAACTCGACATATTTTTAACAAGTATCAAGTAGATGATCTAAGCTGGTTCTAGCCCTGAGGGTATTACAATAGCACTATTCTTAAGAATTAGTATGGTACTATGGTAGAACGTTAGAAGTTTCACATTGTGACATTAATTTTTTAACTGCAGATACTTTATTCTTTCTTAACAATTTCAACCAATGACGTACATTTTGTGCTGAAATATAATTTTTCAATCTATCTCTTTCATTTGTGTTGCATCGAATCTTCATGAGGTTGCATCGTTGATCCAAAAACCCTCATACTGTTTTTAGATTGTTGCGATATCCTAGTGAAATCTTTCTTAAGTTTTTTATATTTATTCATTAATTTATTTATAGATTGATATTAAGTAGTTATTCTGTATACTAAAAATGGTAGTTTGAACTTACATTTCTTGCCAATCACTTTCAAGGACAGAGCTTTTATTGAGAATGATTTGAAAATGAAATATAATAAAGTTAGAAAAACATGGCTTTAAGTTATCATTTATCGATTAATTGAAAGTTATTACTAACAAATCAGTACAAGATTAAGGAATCTTATACGTTTGGTTTGGTGGAAAATAAAGTTTGTCCGTTTTTACATAGTTATTTGCCATTCCTTTTAGGCAAACACAGACATTTTATTTTTATTTCTGAATTAACTTCCATATGCAAACATTAGAATTTGAAAACAGTTTTGTTTATAACTTACATAAACAAAAATACACCAGTAATTTTTGAAAAAAGCCAAAAAACGCACTTTTTTGACTTTCAGTGGTTGTAACCTAAAAGCTTTAATTCCGATCGATAAGACCTAAGAAGTTCTTGTAATTTTCGGAAATCACTGAAAAAAGAGTCGAAAGATTTTATATTGAGTTCACGATAATTTAAATTATTAATGATTCAAATTGTTCTAAAAAACACTTCTTTTTTTGCAAGATACAATATTTCATTTGAACTAGAGTTATAGACAAAAAGATTCTTAACGCGGGACCTTTATTTCCTTTTTGTTTCACCCACATGAACTAAAACGAGGGAAAAATGCCGGTCTAATTTTCCTTAAAGTGTTATTTATTGTCTCTCATCACGATTCCATCATTCTGTCATTTTCCCTGAATTTCCTGGGTGCTTCCTCTAAGCTCGAGTCTGACTTCGACCACGTCCATCGTTCGCTCTATCTCGCCAACATCTGGTCCACAGCGCTGACGTCGCGTGTAAGTTACTGGCGTAATATTCTCGGGTCTGTGACATATTTCCGAGCGACGAGGGCCGAGGGAATATTTTGAAGAATTATTATTGTGCCTGGCGTGGGAGATAATGTCACGGTCTCGCTCCATTTGTTCCGTAGGATATTCTCGACTTCGATGGCTTTCTTGAGAGAGATTTCACAATTCGAAGAGCTTGCCTCGGAATTGCACTTTCCGATATGATTTCATAGCGAGGTGGTGAATTTTTATTCGTATTTTTGGTAGCGAATGAAGCGCAAGTATGTAAGTGCGGGGTAGAGGAGGAGGGGGCAGGAGAAAAGAGAGAAAAGCGCAAAAAAATATTTGAGTTTTCGACGGAGGTTTGTTGGTTGGTAATTTTTGGAATATTATTTATCTATATTTGAGTATATAAACACATAAAAATGAGATCTTCTTGTTTAAAATGTTAAACAATTCACTTCAATTTACAAAACAAACGTTTGATATACTGATTTTTCAATTAGCAAGTCAATAAAACGAATTAGTAATGCCGTAATTTCCAAATTTTTTCTCGTTTAAGTCACCTCGATCGTGCAAGTTTTTTGTCAACCCCAAGTAAATGGAACCGAAAGTTTAGAAGTGGCGTGGGCTAAGTTTGTTTTTATAGAGCCTGGGTAAATGAGGAAAATTAATGACCCGAAGTTTAACGAGTTCATCAAAACGATTAATGCTCCGTCGTTACTTTTCCAACCGTCAGTATCGGGGGATAATTTGTTCATGTTGAAGCGCGCGCGACGCGGAATGTATGATAATTTATTTATACTTAAAGTGAAGGTCATTATAGAGTCTGATGTAAAATAGTGTCAGTGAAACCTCGGTTCATTTACTAATTACGGATGGAATTCTTCAGTAAAAATCCTTAATGATAACTATCAGTAGCTTGAAGTTACTTACTGATATATATCAGTAAATATCAATAAGTTCCGACACTATTGTTTTAGAGTAATGTATTACAAAAATTAACTGATGTCAGATGGTACTAAATAAACAGTTATATATGTAAAAAAAAATTGATAAATTCTTGCCCCTGTGGGGAATATATCTTATTTCTTTTTTTTTTGTGTGTATTTTACAGACAATATTATATTGATATATAATATATAAATTCATTATTATGTATATTAATGTATTGTAAATAAAAAAATTTTATTTCATAAGAATAAAGAATTTTTTTGTTATTTTTGTTTATAAAATAGAATAATGATGTGATAAAATTTTTATTTTATAAAAAACGTTTATAATTCTCTCTGCACACACACACACACACACACACACAAAATCACTACAATCAAATCCCAGAACCTAAGAATACCCACATTTTTAATTCTGCAAACGTCAGGGACATTTCTCTCAAAAACTGTTTTTTTCGCCTTCACCTCTGCCACGTCGGAGAATATTTTTCATTCTCAATAATTACCCATTTCTAGTTTTCATTGTCGGGCCGACTTAGCCGTGCATAATAAAATTTCCGGCGAGTTACCTCGGGGAACGGCACACACGTGGCGTTTACTTAAGCGCGTGCTACTTTGCGTTTTCATCTGTTAAGCTCTCGGGCGGCATTAAGTTGAACGGCGGCAATGCGGACCTTTCGAAGTCGTAACCTTGTTCGCCCTAACGACGTTAGAAGAGGCAGAAGCTGCAATAGACATGGCGTCAAAGTACTCGCAGTCAACGTTTCCTTTTACTCGTCTATGACCAAGTTTAGATGGGTGTGAGGGGAAGGGGAGGAACGAAAGGGTTGAGAATACCGCGTTAAACGATACGGTAATGTGCTTTCTCGTTTTCCGCTAGTTTACGGATGGAGAATTGTGTCGCTATTCTCAGGACGAAGATTTGAGAGAGAAATATGGGTTTTTCTTTCACGAATGTTCACAGTGCTACCACCCAAATTGGATGTCTAATATGACAGAAAAAATCTGGGTATTCTTCAATGTAAATTATCAAGCATTAAACTGCAATAAAAAAATTGCAGAAAATAAACAGCCTGAAAATTCAGTTTTTTCCATTTTATTACAATCTTACAGTTGATATGGCAAATAAAAATGGCCGCATTGGCCACGAGCCTTTAACGTCGTTTACAGGTGTGAACTGTGAGCTCGTTGCATATAAATCGCTCTTCACGTGAAAAAGGGCTCTCTTTCTAATGGAACGACGTCTATGGTGTTGTTTGCCACGCGATTTTACGGTCCAATTCAAGTTTCAAATACATTGTTAGGTAATTTTTGATCGTTTTATTAACTGCAGAAGGTACGATATATGTCAACTTTCACGAATTTTTTTAGCAGAATAAACAATTTTATTATTTAGAAACAACTTTTAACTTTGAAAGTATGTGAAGGTTATTTCAGGGGTTTCTAACACTTGAACTGTAAATTTTCAATTCTTGAATAAATGAATTATATAAATTAATGTACTGTTAGTTTTATTTACATTATTCACAAAGAATTGTCGTCAATATTTTTTGTATAATTGTTGTAAAATGCAACTTAGCAAGAATGATACCTGAAAAAAAAGGAATAAATATTTACTGACAAAATGAGGGATGCTGACTAAAAAGTTTTTCAGGAATAAAGGTTTTAATTTTAAAAATGAAGGAAATACTGGTAAATTCTTGAAATTGTAATAAATCTGAAAATCCTGATTTAGTGGGTAAATTTTTAATTAAGTGATCTTTTATTTTTTGTTCATTTGATGGTCTCACTAGCAATTACTCTCAATTACTCCCACTAGCAATCACCTAACCTAACGTCTAGCGAACTGTTTCCGTCGACAAATTTATGAAGAACAAAGACAAATGATAAATTTATAAATAACAAACTACATAAATACTAGAAATCCATAAAAATACTAGAAAACTATACTAACTCTGTACCAAGAAAACAAAACAAAACAAAAATGTATAAAAACTTTTTACTTACGAAAAATTTAGTAAATATATTACTTTCTGAAAAATCTATAAGAATTTGATGACATCTGGAGTATCAAATTCTGAAAATTAGTACGAGAATGAAAGAAATTTTTTGAATAGTGTATGATTATGTAAAAAAAAGAGAAATATTGCAAATTTATCAAAAATCGAACAGAACATAGTTTTAATTTTTTTAAAACTTGATTAGACTTCATATCATAGGGTATATAATTCTAAAAATCTATACGGAAATCTATGAAAATATCAGGAAATTCCTTCAATCGTATCGAAACTCGTAAATGCAGAAAAAAGCAAAAACACTTGAAATTGGCATTAAATGTTTGCTGTTTGCTGAAAAATTCATTAAAACAATTCAGAACCCATGTAATTTTAATGTTCTTAGGATTTAAAAAATAATTTCAATTTTGTAGAACTTTCATAAGTTAAGTTAGGTTGTTAGAACTTAATAATATACAATAGTGTATGCAATAAAATATTTTTTTATTACTTATGAATAAAAATTATATACATAAAATATTGAAATATAAGAATAAAGATTAAATCAAGTACAATGTCCAAACTTTGAGGCTTAAGTACCATCTTACTAATGTTACTTTCTTGTACAATTTACTGAACTGACACATTGAATGCTGTAATTCCTACTAGGTACTCATAAAAAACTAGACTGTGAAACTTCTAGTGATCATTGTTTAGCAATACTTATTTCCATTAGTTACAGAATAAACTGTGACGACAACTATTTTGTTGACCCCATTTTCAAGATTAGAACATCAGTTGCAGGCATTTTAAGCTAATTTGTTTTTTTCTTTTCTTTTCCAAATTTTCATCGCTCATTCTTATACATATACATTGTAATATATCTTATATTCACTATATTGTAATATAATATTTATAATATCCATGTATTAATTTTTTGACATTCATTTTATTTCTTTACATTCATTATATATAATTGTCATTTATTGTTAATATTAGTATTGTATAATATACAGGGTGTCCCAGTCATGGCGGATAAAAAAACCGTATATTCCTCATGAAATTCTAAGACAATTTTCCCTTTGCCATTTTTGGAAATTTGCAAAATTTAATAACTTATTAATAATTTTGTTGCGGCGAATAACGTCTAAAAAGGCGGAGCCTTGCAGGGAAGATACTTCCCATTTTCCAGTATTTTTCTGTTTTCGTATT
>JAPYZL010115971.1:0-32741 GCA_030522825.1 Platygaster orseoliae
ATTAAAGAGGAGATTTTAAACCTTCAGAATCATTCATAATCTGAAAATCGATTTTTTGGACAGTAGGTCCCTTTTCTCAGATCGCGTCACATATATCAATTAAAAAAAGGGCCTTCATAAACCTTAATCCAGCACTGAACATAGACACTTCACAACTATTTGTAGTTACTATGGTAGTTACATTATTACTGGAATTTGTATGATTAAAATTAGTCATGCTTATAATTACGGCGAAGTAACTTGTTTAAAAAAAGTATATTATCTAACGATAATATCTCACGAATATTAAGCCTGAATTCACGATTTTTCTTTACAGCTGATGATAAATGTAAGAAAAATTTAGTGCAACTGGCGCCCAAATTATAACACGTAATCCGTAACTCGAATAAATTTAATTTAGTATTTTACAAAGTCTTCTGATAAATATCAAAACTTGAAGAAGTAAAGAACTTCGTTTTTTTTCTCGATTATTGTTATGTTTTATCGGACGTCTTACCTCAAATTATGGACGAGCACTTTTTTATACAAATGAATAATCACAGATTATGTATGAAGATGTATGAAAAAGGACGTAGTTGGACGACGTAAGAGAAACGGAAAAAATTTCGCTGTGAATCTTTTGAAGGCTTGGAACAGATTGGAACGTCGCGTAGTTCGTCTATATTAAATACCCTGTAAGAACTAAGAAGAGAGACTGCCCATTATGAAGTATATCTCTTATTGGTGGACTTGAATCGGAGCTGAAAAAATGGCGACTCCAATCGGAGCTCTTGCTCTTAGCGCGATAATTTAAATGTTGAAAATTCAGTTGAAAATTATTTACATGTAACATTTTTCATATACTTATTCAGTATAATGTGTTTCGATTGTTTTTTGTTTTTCAAATACTTTTACAAGACATTTTTAATTTGGCCTCAAAAACGTTTCAGTAATAAGGAATAATACGGTTTTCCGGTTATCCACTAAAAATCACAGATACAAATATGAAAAAGTACACTTGTGTTTATTATAAGCGGAAAATGCGCTCTTAAAAAATACAAATCATGACATTGGCTGGGTATAAAAATCAAATAAATAAAGTTCAAAAAGCTCTATCAACGAGTAACATTTTACATGTCGAATGTATCATCTTCAAGAATATTGTAGAATATGAACGCTACTTTTTGAATCCATTAAAGCGATTTTCATACAATCTTCATTAGTGCAACATATTATAACGTCATCAAACTTAACTAACAATAACTAATAATCTCTCAATATTCTTCAACTTAAAATAATTATCAGATCCCAAAACCTCATACTATAATGATGCACGATTCCATTAAATTATAATAATATTTTTACCCCAGCAATTTCTTTTCGACAAAAATTCGCATTAACTCTAATTATGCCAAAATTACGACGGTTAATTAAACGTTTTTTAAAGTTTTCACACTTCTGTGCTATCTACTATTTCTAAAAAAAGTCGCCTTATGTTGCGATACTTTTATTTATTTACGCCAGATTATTCTGTTTCACGATGTTCGCGTTTCGCATAATTGCACGTTGGAAAACTCGTCAATTTCTTCTTATTACTAACTATTAATTCTTGGATATTACAAAACGTTATCTAGGAAAAAACCCACGAATACGTAAAATTCCAAATAGGCGTTTCTCACATCACTTGACGATTTTATATTCGATGCTTATTTCGATCGTTGTTTATTTTAAATGTTACGCGTGTAAAAAACGAGTCTCGTTATCGAGAATTTCATGAATTTACATTTCCATAATTTTTCTTGTTGGTAAACACTGCTTTTATATTTCACCACGTAGTATTTGAATGCACACCAAATTGTTTACGCTGATCTTTCATCATTATTACATATACAATCATGCAATTTCGCTGAATTTTTTGAGGTACGAAAATGAGGAGCAAAGTAAAAACTGTACTTTTTTGAAAAGTGAAATTCATGATGGAAAATTATCAAAAGCTTCTTTTTTGTATTGCGAACAATAGTTTGTGAATGAAAATAAAAAATTTCTCAGGATTTCCGAAAGGCGCGATTTAACTTTATGTTGTTATTATATAACAATTACGAATTTCAACAGTTAAATGTCAAAGCTGGTAATAATACTATATTTGTGCCCATGTCTATTTATTTTTCTCTACAAATTCGGTATCTTACTAAAAAAAATCTAATTGGATATCTAAGTGGAATTTCGTTTTATTTTCCTAAAAGAAATCCAATTGGATTTTCTAGTGAAAGTTTTCTTTGATTTTTAACTATGAATCTATACTTGGATTTTCAACTAGAATTTTATTAAGTTTTTCCCGAAAAAATCTACATGGGATTTTTAAGTGTTTTTCTGTTGAATTTTCAGAAAAAACACACTTGGATTTTCAACTGGAATTTCATTTTCGTTTGATAAAAAGAATGTATATATAAATTGATGTCCAAGTGAAAATTTCGTTGGATTTCAAATTAAAAATCCACATGAATTTCTAACTGAAAATCTTGTTGGATTTCCAACTGCGAATCTTCTTGGATTTGTTACTGAAAATTCATTTGGATTTTCAACATGAATTTCATTGATGTTTACAAAAAAGAAACGCATTTGGATTTTCAACTAGAAATCCTTTTGGATTTTCGACTAGAAATCTACTTGGAATTCCAACTGAGATTTTCAACTGGAATTTTATTTCGGTTTTCATAGAAGAAATCCAATTGGATTTCCAACTGGGATTTTCAACTGGATTTTCATTTAGGTTTTCATAAAATAAATCTAATTGGATTCTTAACTAAAAATTTACTTGGATATTCAACTGGAATTTCGTTGAGTTTTCAACAAAAGAAATAGAGTTGGATTATCAACTGTAAATCCACTTAGATTCCAAACTAGAAATCCACTTGGATTTCCAACTGAGACTTTGAACTGGAATTTCATTTAGGTTTCCACAAAAGAAATCCAATTGGATTTCCAACTGAGATTTTCAATTGGAATTTCATTAAGGTTTCTATAAAATAAATCCGATCAAAATTTTAACTATAAATTCACTTAGATTTTCAACATGAATTTCATTGATGTTTCCAAAAAAAAAAAAAAACCATTTGGATCTTCAACTAGGAATCCACTTAAATTTCCAATTGAGACTTTCAACGAGAATTTCATTTAGGTTTCCATTAAAGAAAAACAATTGGATTAAAAACTATAAATCCACTTAGATTCCCAACTAGAAATTCATTTGAATTTCCAACTGAGATTTTCAACTGGAATTTTATTTAGGTTTCCATAGACGAGATCCAATTGGACTTCCAACTGAGATATTAACTTGATTTTTATTTTAGTTTTCATAAAAGAAATCTAATTGGATTTTCAACTATAAATTCACTTAGATTTTCAACTGGAATTGATTTAAGGTTTCCATAAAAGAAATCCAATTGGATTTTTTAATAGAAATCCACTTGAATTCCCAACTGGAAATCTACTTGGATTTCTAACTGAGATTTTCTAACTTGAATTTTATTTTGGTTTCCATAAAAAAAATCCAATTGGATTTACAACTGACATTTTCAACTGGAATTTCATGTAGGTTTCTATAAAAGAAATCCAATTGGATTTTCTACTGCATTTTTGTTTTGGTTTCCATAAAAGAAATCTTTTTGGATTTTAAATTATAAATTCACTTTGATTTTCAACTGGAATTTCATTGAAGTTTCCATAAAAGAAATCCAATGGGATTTTTAAATAGAAATCTACTTGAAATCCCAACTAGAAACCTGCTTGGATTTCCAACTGAGATTTTTAACTGAAATTTCATTTTGGTTTCCATAAAAGAAATCTAATTGAATTTTAAATTATAAATTCACTTTGATTTTAACTGGCATTTCATTGAAGTTTCCGTAAAAGAAATTCAATTGGATTTTTAACTAGAAATTTACTTGAATTCCTAACTAGAAATTTACTTGAATGCCCAACGAGAAATCTACTTGGATTTCCAACTGGAATTTTATTTAAGTTTTTATAAAAAAAAATCCAATTGGATTTTCAACTGAGATTTTCAACTGGAATTTCATTTAGGTTTCCATAAAAAAAATCAAATTGGATTTTTAACTAGAAATCCACTTGGATTTCCAACTAGAAATCTTGTGAGATTTCCAATCAACTAGAAAATTGACTCGCACAATTTCAAAACTGACAATCTCTTCAACTGTATCCCAACTGGAAATCCACTTGGATTTTTCCATAACTGTATTTACTTGTGTAAAAATATCGCGTATAATCATCAATACACATGCATATGTATAATATCACTTGAATCGTATGAACGGTTGAAAACCCACTTAACAGATATCCATTATGTAATAATACTTTTGCTGATCGAATGATTTTCATCAACTTTCAACCTCTATGAACGAGTTTGCATTGGTTTTCTATTATTATTATTATTATTATTATTATTATTATTATTATTATTATTATTATTATTATTATTATTATTATTATTATTATTATTATTATTATTATTCTTTAGAATAATGCTTTACTTCAAAGACATGTCACTCAGTTGGCAAAAAAGCTTTCGGAAAGCATCGCGAAAGCTTTTTTACTTACTGGGTATGCTATATAGAATAATTTAAACATTACGAAATTCTTTTTTTAATCGAATTCCATGTATGCAAGATCCTTGATAAATTCTGAAATTTTATTATCAACCTTGCATATTTTTCTGTGGATTCGATGGAAAAAATTGTGGTTTTTAAGGGTTTTATAGGGTTCACTTGTAGGTTATTGTCTGGTATATTTTTGGTTTTTCAATTCATTTTGTTGGCTTCTTACTATTACTTTTACGCGATTTTCCCCTTGTGAGTCTGATTTTCAATTTCTTGTTAAAAGCTTTTATTTTTATTGATGATAAATTTCCACTTTACTTAAATTGATTCAGAATTACAAGGGCTCAGTTTAGATATTTATAAAAATGCTCGTTTGTATAAATATTGATACATGAGCGAGCCTTGAACAACTTGGAAGATGTGGATGCGTTTTGGACAAAAAATTGCCTTTTCCAAGTTTTTCTCTCACTACTGATATTTAATCTCATTTAGTTGGCAAGATTACTTGAATAATCACAATACCGAATTTTTTTCAGTTGGTTAGTCTCTTTTTAACGTATTATATTAATTCTCTATTCTTGTAAAATACATCACGTACTGGGAAATAAATAGATCAATAAATAATTACAAATTATACGTTACTGTATAAGTTTGTGTTGGCGCAATTGAATCTCGAGATTCGTTCCAAATGCATTTGCTTGTCTCTAAAGGCAACTCGATTGGCGTATACAAAATACTGCGAGAGTCTGAGAATATGGGAAAGAGATTCTTTTGAAGGAAAAATAATTTGAGAAACTAGAATATGAAAATTTCAGTACTTGCCACGGAAGATAGTTTTTACAGTTTAAACGATTTCTTAATATTTTCTGAGATTCTAGATAATTATTTCAATTTTTTAAATTATCAACAATCTTCGTAGGATAAAACATTACTGTAGTTTTTGAAAATTTTTCACAATCTACGAGATTCTTTAATATTTCTTGGATTTAACGAATTTTTGGAATCATTGATGATCTGTAAAATTTTTGATTCACCTGAAAAAATCACGTCAACGTCTACAAACCTTTAAAGTAATAAATACGAAATACAAGATTCAACATCTCTACGAGTGTCAAGTTGAAAATCAGGTGCGCACAAATCGTCTCCAAGTGTCCCGGGCATTACGGGCCCAACCTAACTGGAATTTGTGCAGTTTGTGCAGTTGCGACGACGCTGGCTCGTCGTCCTCTGTCGCAGCGTGACCTTGATGTTGGCAACAGCCGTGTCAGCTCTTGTCAAACTGTTGTCATACCAACTGAGGTGCCTTGCTGTCATCCAAAGCACCGCAACAGTTGGCAGCGTAAGCTAGCCAGCGCGCGTCATCGCTCTCGTGGGTCAGGTAACGTTCGCCAACTTGCGTCTCCAGTTGCCTCAAATCGCACCAAGTTTGGTAATCCTGAAGCAACGCGATGCGACAATTTATGTAAAATAAAAAGAATGTAATATAATATATTGTAATATAATATAGATGAAAACGTTGGAAAAAATGTTTTTAAAAGTAGTTTATAAAAAAAGACTGAAATTAACGAAAATTTTAAGAATCAAGAAACTTAATTTAGAAATAAAGTTCTTAGTAATTTAGATGAATTCATGAAAACATCCAAAAATCTTTTGAACCGTAAGATTTATAAAAAACACAAAAATTATATATTAAATAGAAATTTTTTAAAAATTTTGAATATTTTCTAATATATGTATAAATTTTATATTCATAATATATTTTATCATCATTTATATACATGTTTATATAATATAATGTAGATAATATATAATAAAATAATAATATAATGAAAATTTTCGAGGCGTGTTTTTCGAAAAAATATATACATAGTGCCTTCTGGATATTATAATTAAGTGCGATTTTCTAATTTTTTTGCAGTCCAAAGTCGTATATTTTTTCATGTTAATATTAAATGTAATGGAAGTCAATTTTTGTGATTTTCAAGTAACAAAGTTCAGGACTTGTTTTTCATACTTTTAGTGTTTTTTCACTATTCAACTGATTTTCTGATTTTTTTATAGATTTTTATACATCAACTTTTTGAAGATTTTTGAAACAATTATAGTACACAGATTATTCAAGTATTTCATTTGCTATATTATTGAAAATTTCTAGTTGGCTATATTATTTATTATTCATCATTGTTAGTAATATTTATGATTTTTATTGTTTTAAAAATGTTTCACTATATATTGTATGTGGTCAAAGATTCATTTGAGAAAAATTCTTCTGAAGTTAGAAAAAATATTATGTGTAATGAGAAAAACTAAAAATTCTGGACTTAATTTGAATTTCTCTGATTTCTCAGTAAGTAGTATTGTTTTTACACATTTTTGTGAATAATAATTTTTGTCTATTTTTCGTTAAATATAATATTGTTAAGACAATTTTCTTCATATAAAGATTTCAGGTATTTCTCGCATTTTTCATAAGTATTTACGAAAATCAATAGGGTTTTTTCGTATTTTTTTAGATTCCTGGTATTTTCGTAGGTTTTTATACATATTAATTCTCAAAATTCAAAATTTTAAAGTTTGTAGACTCTTAAAATTTTCGTCTTAAAATTTTCAGTTTTGTTCTATAAATCAATATTAAAAAAAAATTTTTTCCAACCTTTCTTATAGGAAATGTTTGGCTATATATTGTATTTAAATTTAAATTCAGAAAAATTCTTTTTAAAGTTAGAATAATTATTATTGTTAATTAGAAAAACTAAAAATTCTCGCCTTCATTTGAATTAGACTGATTTTTTGATTAATTAGTATTATTTTTATGAATTTTTTTTATCATCATCATTTTCCTCTATTTTTTGTGAAATCATATTGTTAAGAAAATTTTCTGCATATGAAGATTTTTAGTATTTCTCGCAGTTTTTCAGTATTTACATTAAAAAGCATTTTTCAGTATTTTTTTTAGATTCCTAGTGTTTTCGTAGATTTGTATACATATCAATTCTCTAAATGCAAAGCTCAGAAAAACAAATATCGATAAATTTTTGATAATTTCATAGATTTCGTGAATAATTTGGTCTCTGTTAATTTTTAGTATTTTATGCATTCTTTGAATTTTTTTTATTTTTTCAGTACTTATAAGATTTTTTTATCATTTTCTGGTATTTTCATACATTGATACCATTTGTGCAGATGTTTCAAAAACTCTTTCATAACATTCAATACCTTTTGGTATTTTTCAGAAATTTTATGATTTAAAATATTTTCTGATATTTTCATGAATTCCTGTCTAAATTACTAAGAACTTTCTTTCTAAATTCCAAAGTTTTTAGACTTAAGATTTCCGTGAATTTCAGTCTTTTTCTATGAATTAATATTAAAAAAAAATTTTTTCAAACGTTTTTTTATAGAAAATGTTTGGCTTTATATTGCAGTATAATTTGGTTTTAGAAAAAATTTCTTTGAAATTAGAATAATTGTTATTTCTAGTTAGAAAAACTAAAAATTATGAATCCCATTTAAATTTAATTCATTTCATGATACAGTATTATTATTTTTACATCATCATCCTTTTTGTACATTTTTCGTGTAATAATAATGATTTCATCTCGAATTTCGGGAGGTATTTAAACCCCCAAAACCCTCTTCTGCCTACGTGCTTGATTTATGTTTATTATTTTTACAAAATCGGCACTTGAATTCAATTTTAACGAACCTGTAGCCAATGGTGCATCAAGCTTTTGTCCACTGTGAATCTCTTTCTCTGCTTCACTTGGAGTAAATTGTTGATTAGGTCGATCGCTGTAAAGCAAGATTAGAAGGTTTTTAGTGAAATGGAATATCCTGATTTTTCCCTGGGTATTTTGAGGTGAGGTTATTTAAATATAATATCAACAATGATTAATTGAAAATTGCCGCTGGCCCAAAAAAATGTTGTAAAAACCCCTGTAAATGAAAGTCTGGACACGTCCATATAAGCGTGTGAGTTGAAGTGAGAACTATCTATCCTTAACTTCCCTCTCCCATTTCAAGCGGAAAAAGGCGGTTGCTGACGTTATTGGTATATAGTCACATGGTTGTTGTGTCTCTCACTCTCATTGGAGAAAGCGGAAAATGGCGGACCTTCAAATCAACCAATCCCGAGATGGACACGTCGTGTTCAGACTTTCATTTACAGGGACTTGAAAACGAACCATCAGAAGATATGTCCTTCCAAGGATTAGGCGGGTACATGAAAGCCGCGTTCTGGATCTGCTCATTGATATCCTCATCCTCGTTGAAAGGAAAAGTGCCACTAAGGGACACGTAGATGATGACCCCAACGCTCCACATATCAAGTGACCGATTATATCCCTTGTTTCTAAGGACTTCGGGCGCCAGGTAGGCCGGGGTGCCGACGACGCTTCTCCGGAAGCTCTTCTCGCCGATGATGCGTGCGAACCCAAAGTCACAGAGCTTGACCTGCGTAAAATCACTGTCGCTGCTGCTGAGGAGGACGTTTTCAGGCTTCAGATCACAGTGCACGATGTTGTTGCCGTGAAGGTGCTTCAAGGCCACGAGGATCTGGGTGATGAGGAACTTGGCCACGCGCTCGCTCAGCCGGCCCCTCTCCGAGCTCAGGATCATCTCCAACATGTCACCCCTCAGCTTCTCCATCACCACGAAGATGCGTTCCGGGGTCTCGAACATGCGCTCCAGGTTGACGACCCCGTAGTGCGAGAGGTTCTGCAGGATCGCGACCTCGTTCTTCAGCTGGGCCTCCTGTTTCGTGGGGAACCGTAGCTTGTCGATGACCTTGATCGCGACAGCGCGGGACGTTTTGCGGTGCACGCCTCCGTAGACGATGCCAAACTGCCCCGAGCCGAGAACCTCGTCTGGGTAAATGTCGTACAACTGCGACATGTCTGTTATGGATGATTCCTCTTCTTCCTCTTCCTGGGCTGGGGGATTTCCCGTGGCTTCGCCTTCCTGGGATGAGGGCTCTTCGGTTGTGGCTGTTGGAACAATGAGAGTACAGTAGAAAGACAGATCGGGGCTCTTAAGTGAATAGTCTTTCTACTAAAAACACATTAATCTTGAGAATCTGAGCTAGAAATCTGGAGACTTACAGGCTGTGGCAGTGGAAGTGGCGAGAGGCAAGAGAGCTTGCCTGATGCTCATCTCCCAGGACTTGCAGGTCAAGTGCGCGCCCAGTCCACTTTCTGGCGGGCTGAACTTGCTTGTACTTGAAGTTCCTCCAGCAGCAGAGCCATAGGAAGGATCTTCGCTTACGTAGTAATCCGCGTTGGCTGTCCTCAGCTCGAAGCAATGCATTGTTTCTGAAATGTGTTCATGTTGCTGACCAAGTTCAGAGATATCGTTAGTATTTGTAGTTACCCAAATGTGGTGTTCGAGCTGAGGAAATCGTTAGAATGTCCACCAGAGGTATCTCCTTGTAATACTTGGAGCCTATGTCGCTTTGGAACAGTGTTATCGACTTGGAATCCAGTCGCCAGTAGTGCTTCTTTTTCTGCGAAAGCGTGAATATTTGATTTTGTGGGGCTTTTGTCGAGGGTTTGAAGGGCTTACCAGGGAATCTCTGTTGGTACAGTGGATCATCCATCCTTCTTTGAGAACTTTGGAGCCACGTCGTTTGGTGTGCTTCACGCTCTGGACGATTCTCATGAGTGGGATGTTGTTGCTTCGAGTGGAGCAGCAACTGAACAAGATTTTCGGTGTTTGCTTATCAGACTTGTGTCTTATACCTGGCGCTCTTCAGAACTTGTGAGTATATTTGAGTTTTTGAGCGAAATCAATAATGGAATAAACGATGTTCTTTGAGAAAAATGAAAATTAAGGCTATTTTTCCGATTTTTTATCATAAAAATGTTGCTAAAAATCTAAAAAACTATTTTTTAGTACATAACACTTTATGGAACAAAAGGACTCATACCTCCTGAGTGGCCCCGATTGGTCCAAATCGTCAATGGAATCTTCTCGAGTTGGAACTTGATCCTGCGAATTCAAGAAGCAATATCATTGATCATCAGATCATCAGATTGTTTCTAATGAAGATATACAAAGACGTACGGAATATGCGCCATTGACGTTGTTGCCTCCACGGTTCAAGTAGGAAGAGTGAGACGGAGTATGCGGCGACGACGATTCTGGTCCGCTGTCATTGTCATTCTCTTGTTCTTCCTCTTCCTCGTCTTCTTCTTCTTCTTCTTCATTACGCTCATCACCGCATCTGCCTTCGGGCTCGCTTCCAACTCCGCTGTCAGGATATTCTGTCCCTATAATATTTTTATATTTTTTTTTAATTTGTAGATTGCAGTTTTTTTACTACACAGAGAAACAATACCAACCAGGATTATTGTTACTTTCACCGGTACAGTCTTTGGGTATCTTCTCAATGCACTTCTTGTGAGCGTTATACTGGCAGTCTTTGCATTGCATGCCTTGCTTGAAAAATCCACGAAGAAGTTTCTTGCAGAGGCCGCAGATGGTTGGCCGAGTGTACGTGTGGATGACGAAGGTGTGAGGGATTTTGAGGAGTCGGCCACTTCCTGGTGTCACCGACGACGAGGACGAAGTCGAGCGCGAGGATTGCCTCGGAGCCACGATGCTCGGTATTGTCTTGAAATTCAAATACAAATTAACCACCGGGTTTTTTTCGTTTCAGAAATTGCCATGATCTTACCAAAGTGCTATTGCTGTTGCTGTGGTTGTCGTCGCTGGCGCTAGTCAAGCTGCTGGTGGAGCCTTGGCTCGGTGACCTTGGGATGTTGAGAAAGGTCGAGCTGCTGCGTCGTCTCTGACCCCCGAATTCGCGTGAACAGTTGTTCGGAACCTTTATCACGCATCTTTTGTGGCAGTTCATTCCGCATCCTGTTGGGAAATCATGGTTTTAGGAAATTTAGAGAACTATTCATGAATGTAACATGATAGTTACATTCATGTGCTATAAGCATAACGTTAATGTTACATTTATAATGGGACTAATGTTACACGAATGTTGCATGCATGCTGAACATGAGTGTCACATTAATGTTTCGCACTCATGTCGCATGAATGTTACCAGCCCGTATCCTAGACATGGGTTGCATGAATGTTCCAGAGTGTTCCATGAATGTCGCACATGTGCAACACGCATGCTGCACACCGTTAGCATTAAATGTTGCATTCGTGTTACATCAAAGTGTTTTTTTCATTGGATGTTTTAGTTTTAAAATTTTGTTTATTTGCTCAATTACTTTATATACATTGGTATTACAATAAACGGTAAAAAAAAATATTTTTATCTTTTTTCGCAACGGCCACATTTCGGCATCTCGTGCATCAATTATGTCGATTTTTGGTGGGAACTCGTGTGTCCCTTTATTGACTTTTTACATTTTATTATTTAAAGATATTTAGTAATCCCCTCAGGCAGAAAATTATTTCAAAAACTGCCGGGATTCAGAGGATTTATTTTCACTGGATGTGATTGCAAGTCGTTTCCTACCTTCGCATTTCAAGCCTTGTTTGACGAGGCCGAACAGCATTTCTCCGCAAAGATCGCAGAAGGTTGGGGTCTTGTAGGAGTGTACAGAGAGAGCATGAGGACGACTTAGAACTTGCTCGTTAGGCAATTGGGCTGGAACAATATTTTTTCATTGGGATTCAAATATTATTATGAGTAATAGTTAGTAAAACATTTCTTAAAAGATAGTTAAGATCTGAATTTTTTCTCAAATTAAATTTGTAAAACTGTTTTATAATAATTGATTTTTTTTATGTAAACAGTTTTATAAAACTGGCATTTTTTTCTAAAATTTTTATATAATCAATTTATAAAAACGGAGTTCTAAAGATTTCTAGATTTTTTATGAAAATCACAGTTACTAGGGGATCCGACTATGGCAAGACATTAGAAGTTTCACTTTCTAAAAAAAACTATCTCTTTAATGTTTAATAAATGATATAAAAAACTGTAAAATCATGGAACTTTATGCAAAACTTTTGTCACGAACCAGCTGTCAAAACGATCTCGATCAAAGTCTCGTCAACGATGTCGCAGGCATTAGTGACGAGTTGTAGCATATTTGTGGAGGCGTAATCGTGCCTGAAAAGGAGTAGTCTTTCGAAGAGCTGGCTCAGGCCGTGCTCTGGAAATTTGGCGTTGACAAAGTCGCAGGCCAGCTCTTTCAGGCTTTTCAAGGTCAGCGAGCCGGCCTCCACGGTCACGGTGTCACGTGACAAGCCAAGTTGGAACAGAAACGTCACGTCCATTCCGTCGGTTTCGCCGCTGCTGTCCATTTTTTTCAGAACCTACACCTGGATTCAGTCAACGAAAATTTGAGTATTACAATTCTGATAATGCCTGCAATTTTTGAGTTTTTTTGTTGCTAAAAATTTATTTTAAGAATGAAAATGCAGGATTCTGGTAATGTAGAACTCGTATTTCTGTAACTTTCCAGAAAATTATCATATTGGCAAACATTTTTGTGAGAAAATTGAAAAAACGACTGATTTTTATTGATTACTATTGTTATTTTTTAATATTGATTATTACTATTATTTATTTATTTTTATTGATTAAGGATTTATTGTTATTAAATGCGGATTCTAAAATTTGTTACAAATAATTATGTAGATGTGATAATCAGGCTTTTTCAATAATCTTAGTAAAATATAAAATAATAAAAATAAATTATTCGTAATGCACTTTGCATTGTACAATGTTAAAGTTCGTGCAATTCGAAGTAATAAGTAATAAAAACTGTATGCATTTTAATAATTGATTAAAGTATATTTTGTCAAAATAAAAAAATGTATTATTGAATTAAAAGAATTATTTATTACGATTTGATTCATTCTTTGAGTAAATTAATTTTCATTCCTACTTTCAACTGAAAACAAAAGTGCGTTCCAGTGTAATTTTTTGGAAAATTGTCACATTGGGAAACATATTTGTAAAAAATTAAAAAAAAAAAATATAAATGTATCAGTTCGTTACAAATATGTCTTTGGTTGCAATAATCTAGTTTTTTCAACAATCTAAGTAAAATTATGAAATATTTCTAAATGAAAATGTATTATTTCGTATGTACTCTGAATTTTACGATGTTTGTGAAATTTGAAGTACATCATAAAAATTATATATTTAAATTACTGATTCTTATATGTTTTATCAAGATGAAAAAAATACATTATTGTTGTAAAATAATTATTTATTACGACCTGAAACATTATGTATGTAAATTACTTTTCATTCCTATTTTCAATTGAAAAATAAAATACGTTTCAGTGTAATTTTTTGGAAAATTATCACATTGGTAAACATTTTTGTGAAAAAATAAAAAAAAAAAGTTAATGTATCAGTTCGTTGCAAATAATTCTTTGCATGTAATTATCTGTTTTTTTTCAACAATCCAAGTAAAATACAAAAAAATTCTAAATGAAAATGCATTATTTGTAATGTACTTTGAATTTTAAAATGTTTGTGAAATTCGAAGCACGTCATAAAAATTATACATTTAAATTATTGATTCGTCTATATTTTCTCAAGATGAAAAAATTTATTATTGTAATGAAAGAATTATTTATTACGACCTGAAGCATTTTGTATGTAAATTATTTTACGTTCCTATTTTTAATTGAAAACTAAAATGCGTTTTAGTGTAATTTTTCGGCAAAATAACCACAAAGGGAAACATTTCTGTCAAAAAACTTAAAAAAGAAATAAAAAACGTGTAAGTTAGTTAAAAATGATTATTTAAATGTAATTATCTGGTTTTTTCAGCAATCGAAGTAAAATATGAAATATTTCTAAATGAAAATGCATCATTTTTAATGTACTTTGAATTTCACAATGTTTGTGAAATTCCAAGTAGGTCATGAAAATTATACATGTAAATTATTGATTCGTTTATATTTTATCAATATGAAAAAAATACATTATTGTTGTAAAATAATTATTTGTTACGACCTGAAACATTCTGCAAGTAAATTACTTTTCATTCCTTTTTTTATTTGAAAACTAAACTGCGTTTTAGTGTAATTTTTCCGAAAATTATCACATTGGTAAACATTTTTGTCAAAAAATTTAGAAAAGTAATTAATGTAAATGTTTTAGTTACTTAAAAATAATTCTTCAAATGTATTTATCTGGTTTTTTCAACAATCTAATGAAAATATATAATTATTTTAAATAATAATGCATTATTTGTAATGTACTTTGAATTTTACAATAATAATGTTTGCGAAATTCAAAGTGTGTCATAAAAATTTCACATTTTTAGCATCGATTTTAGTGTATTTCATAAAGATGAAAAAATTACATTATTAGATTTTGATTGATTATTAAGATTTAATAAATTAAATAATTTAAAATTATTATCATTATTTGTTTGATAAACGATTTACTTATTTCATTAGTTAATAAAATTAGTTTTACAATTTTAGTTTTTAGTTTCTAATTTTTCAATTTTTTTAGTTTTAAGTTTTGAGTTTTTGAGTTTTTAATTTTTTAGTTTCAAGTTTTTTTTTTAGTTCTAATTGGTTGAAAAAATTAGTTTTTTAATTTTAGTTTTTTAGTTAGTTACTAAAATAAGTTGTTGAATTGATGATTAAAATTCAATAAATCCATTTAGCGATCTATAAAAATATTAGAAATGTATAAAAATACTAGTAAATAAAACACAACTTTATAAATAACATACAATATGAAAATTAGAAAAATTAATGTACTATTTCAGTAATCAATTCAGTATTATTTGTAATCAATGTAGTTGTAATTTTCTCCAAGGACTTAAAAAACTTTATAAATTCTCATAACTGTTATTCCTAGAGCATTGAATTCTAGAAAGAAATTGAGAAATCCATTTCACAATATTACTTCAAGGTATATAAATATACTAAATAATTATTAAGACAGATATAAAAATTTATATTAGAAAAAATCTAAATCTCTATATAAAAATGTGCGTCTCTGGGCTACAATTAAAAATGATAAAATCCAGGAGGAAGTATATATTTTTTTCGAAAAACCACTCCCAAAAATTTTTTCTGTCTACAACCCACAATTAACTAATCATGAATAAAAAATTTCAAAATCTTAGAAACCGAATTCGATGAATGAACGAATCGGGAACTTTCTTGATCGAAATACGAGGACCTTCAGTGACTTTGTGGCTCTGACACACATTCATAAGCATTGACGAAAATTTACAGTTATCTCCTGCGGAACCCAAGCAACTCAAAGTAAACCAAAGTACACAGCGAAACGTACAATGCACGTAGACGACGCACCTCAAAAATAAACGTTACAATTTCCTCTGCTCGTTTTCCGAAAATGAGTGCTTCCTATCTCTTATTTTTTTCCGAAATTTTCATTTTATTGCACTCGAGATTTTCCTGCTGCAAAAGTCGAATCACTACCTGAGCCATGATTAATGTCCGCTGACTTTAACGTCGTTGAACAATCATTTTAACCACCCACGAGCACATCCGCACGAAAAAGCGACGAATTTCGCGTTATTGCATTCCGGATATTCCGTTTTTGGCGGTCGCTTATTGCAACTGTCAAAGCATGTGTCAAAGGCAGTCGAAAATTGGTGCTCTATTCGGTGCGTCAAGTGCGAAACTGATCGACTCGTGTTTTTTCTCGGGCTCGTTCGGGATTGCTCGGCTGAGCTCGAGAGTCCAGTTAAAATGCAGGACCGGCTTCAGATGAAGTAAAAGTCATGCTTCATCCAAGAAATTTTGTTTTTTTGCGAAAATTTATCGGGATTATTGTATAAACTGCACTGGAAAAAGAACACAAGAAAAGCGTTAACTTTCTGCAAGCTACTTAGAATAATATATTAAGAAAATAAATGTATTGTTTATCAAAATCATATCAGTAATATTTTTGTCAGTGATTTTTTGATGACATATTTCACTGACTGACTTATTATTGAGAATTTCACTGACATGCTTGTCAATAATATTCTGATGAATTAAGAATAATTATTGATATGCATCACTGATTGAATAATCATTGAATCACATTACTGATACTTGTTATTATAGGTATTTTACTGATTGACTATTTATTGCCAAATTCTACTGATCAACTTGTCATTATTAGTGCATATAAAATTCACGATGTTTATGAAAACTGCAGTTAAAATGCAGGACTGGTTTCAGATGAAATAAAAGTGATGCTTTATCCACGAATTTTCGTTTTTTTGCGAAAATTTATTGAAGATTTTTGTTTTAATTTTACTGGGAAAAGAACACGAAAAAAGTGATGAGTTTATGCAAGCTACTAAGAATAATATATCATGAAAATAAATGTATTATTTTCCAAAACCATCAGTAATATTTTTTACAGTGGTTGTTTGATGACATATTTTACTGACTGACTAATTATTGAGAATTTTACTAATGTTACTGATTTACTGATATTCTATCGAATTAGAAATAGTTATGTATACGCATCACTGATAGAATAATCATTAATCCACACTACTGATAGACTCGTTGTTATAAGCATTTTACTGATTGACTATTTATTGACAAATTCTACTGATCAACTTGTCATTGCTAGTGCATATTGCATTCTTGATATTTAATATTTATTATGCAATTCGCAAACATATTATAAAACTCTGAAAAATAATAAAAAATCCTTTAAAGTTTTATAATTATTATATAAAAATACAAGAAATACTCGATATTTTTTAATGCTCGAAAACTATGTAGAGATAATTTCTTAAAATATTTATTAAACATTTTAATCCAAGGCTATATGATTCTATACAAATATCGATAGAAAATCATAATATCAGAAAATTCTTATAATTGCGTTAATACTTGAAAAAATTAGAAAAAGAATTAATGGGAATTTGAGTAAAAGATACTGTTTTCTGAAAAATCAAAGAAAATGATCAAAATCGTTGGAATTTTTAATATTACACTATCAAATTTTAGAAATGTATATAGAATGAGCAAATGAAACACAAAAAAATACAACATAATTTCGAAAATTGAAGAAATTTCTTAATTTCTCAAAATTTGTGTATGTGTTATTTTATCGAAAATCCATAAAAATATTTACGAATTCAAAACCTAAATTCTTAGAGTATCGAATTCCAAAAAGGTGTATTGAAATTCATAACAATGTCAAAAAACTTTCTAATTTTTATGAATACTAAAGAAATATGAAAAATACGCAAATTTAAAAAAAAAAAAATCTCAACTTCAGCAACTTGAAAATTACAGACATCGAATTCCATTTAACTAAATATGAGTACCTATATTTAAAAATGAGTGATTCTGGACTTCAAAAGTTTCATAACTTAAATACCACAAATTCGAAAAATCATACTTTCAATATCAGATCGCAAAAAGTTGAAAATTCCAAAATCCTGGAGGAAATGTATATTATTTCAAAAATTCCCTGTTATTTAAAACCTAAAATTTAATCAAATTCGAAATTTCGGAATATGAATTTATTTTTTCTTGAATTTTTATCTCCGAAAGATTGATATTACAAATTTTGTAAAAAGTAAAAAAGTTTTAAATTGTTTCGTTCCCAACCATAAAAAGTTTCACAAAGTGTAACTTCTTAAAAAATCATAAAAAATTATAAAAATTAGAACAATAATCATATATTGTATAGAGGGTGTCTCAAGTAAAGTGTGACAGCCGAAAACCATAGATTCCTTATGAAGACTTTTTCCTTATGAAGACTGTAAAACTTTTTTTCCTTTGCCATTTTCAGAAAAACTCAAAATTTAAAAAATTATTTAGGCCAAAAATTTTAATAATAAATGCCCTCTATCGACAAGTGGAGGTTAAATTCACGGACCAAACTTTTTCCAAATTTTTTAAATATTTTTCTGAGTAAAAAAGTCCTTTTCTATTTTTTAAAAAATTCAAAATCAAAAAAGATATTCGAGTTTGAAATCCGAGAAATCTGATTGGTTGAAACTTCTAACTCGAATATCTTTTTTGATTTTGAGTTTTTTCAAAAGTGGAAAAGGACTTTTTTACTCAGAAAAATATGAAGAAAATTTGGAAAAAGTTTTGTCTGTGAATTTGACCCCCACTTGTCGATAGAGGGCATTTATTATTAAAATTTTTGGCCTAATTAACTTTTTAAATTTTGAATTTTTCAAAAAGTGGCAAAGGAAAAAAAAGCTTAAATTTTTTTGAGGAATCTATGGTTTTCGGCTGTCACACTTTGCTTGGGACACCATGTATAATTAAATAATATAAATTAAAATATTTAATATGTGATAAATAATATAATAATATAAATAGTTCAACAAGTATAACAGTTCATTAAAAAATATGTACAAAATCAGAAGTTGTCACAAAATCGCAAAATGTCGTTGAATAACGAAAAGTCAGAAAATAACAATATTGCACGAATCCAGGAAATCGCATTTTTCACTACACCACGAAATCATGTGATTTTTTTTCTTTTCATAAATAAATTACTTTTACTTTGAATTTTTTTAACAGTTTATTTTTTATCTACGGTTTCGAATACTTTTCTATGTATTGCCATGATTTCTGATAAATTTTTATGGGTTGCAATGATTTTTTATAATTAACTATAATTTTCTCTTCAAAGTACTATTTTTCGAGAACTCTTTTCAAGTAAAAAAAATCAAAAATAAATTAACTGAAACGTCAAAAGAAAAACTATCAAGAAATGGAAACATGAAACTCGACTCATTTTAAAGAAGCATCGAGTAGATGAGCTAAGCCGGTTCTGGCTACTTCTTATGGTAGATCATAAGAAATTTTACTTTGTGAAACTTCTTATGCATGTTAACAGTGAAGTAGCCCTTTATAAATTACATTTTTAAGAAGCATCGAGTAGATGAGCTAAGCTGGTTCTGGCTACTTCTTATGGTAGATCATATGAATTTCCACTTTGTGAAACTTCTTATGCATGTTTATGGCGAAGTAATGTAATTTTTAAATAGCAAATGATAAATATTCTTTTAATACTTCTAAACTCTAAAATGTACAATAATTTCCGGAACGAAATTCCAGCCCAACTCGTGTTATCAGAAATCGATATCGCTAAACAGCAATTTAGCGTCTAATTCAATTGAGCTAGTAAATCACGTAGGTGCGAATCGAAAGAAAGTGACTTTGTTAAAACTTCGTAAACGTGAGTTGTCTATCGATCGGGCAAAAGCATTGCGAAGCATGCGCTATTTTCCACCCCTCGGTACAGCCATGCCTTAGTCTGGAAACAGCCATGCTCCACTCAGGATCGCGTGTCGTTTTTCATTTCCTCGCCTTTTTCTATTTCGTCAACGGCGAGGCTTTGAAAAAAGAGCACGAAAAAGCGTTCGAAAGGGATTTTCGAATATGCATGGACAATTTCGTGCTCCACATGAACATGATCATAAGGACGCAAGACTCGCGCGAATTGGGGGCGAAATATTTGAATGAAATGGACGTGAACTCGCGACAAGAGTGCAAACGTTTTTGCTGCGAGACGGATATGTGCGATGTTTTTATATTCGAAGAAAATGTGAGTAAGATTTTTAAACGTGATATTTTAATTTTTCTTTGGAGAACGTGCTTTTGAATTGTTTGTGATCTTTAGAAACCGAGCAGTTGCTATCTTTTCCATTGCGGTTCGCCCCATGATTTCAAATGCAAGTTTACGAATCATACGAATTACAGCAGCGCTGTGTTAACGATCAATTCTCAGAGCAATGTTCAGTTGGAAGAACAAATTCATCGGACGCAGCAAGAGCATGAACTCAAATCTTTGAGGTAAATTGGTAGTTTGTTTATGTTTGGGATTGATTGGGAGTTTTCTTTGAATTGGAGTAAAATTTTTTTACTTTGTAGGAAACATGTGGAGTCTCCTGAATACGCGAATCTGGAGGTTACGTCAGCCATTGTGACGCAGGCCTCGAAAATTCAAACTTTGACTACACCTTTGATTAATAAAACAAGTGAGTAGGTTCGTCAAAGGTTTTTCTATAGAATAATTAAGGTTTTTCTAAGTTGTACATTGAGAAAATTATTCATTAGGAAATAGAGAAGAACTTTGATACAATTTAAATTTCATTCTCGAAAATTCGTTATTTTAAGGAATAATTAAAGTTTTTCTAGGTTGGAAATTAAGATAATTCTTCATTGGGAAATAAAGAAAAACCTAAACAAAATTTGAAATTCATTCTCGAAAATTTGTTTTTCTAAGGAATAACTAAGGTTTTTCCAAGCTGTAAACTAGGATAATTTTTTATTGGGAAATAGAGAAAAACTTTGATAGAGTTTAAATTTCATTCTCGAAAATTCGTTTTTCTAAAGAATAATTGAGGTTTTTCTAAGTTGGAAATGAAGATAATTAATTACCCATTGAAAATAGAGAAGAACTTTGATACACTTTAAATTTCATTTCGAAAATAATTCGTTTTTCTAAGCAATAATTTTTTAAGTTGGAAATTAATCAAATTCTTCTTTGGGAAATAAAGAACTTTCATACAATTTAAATTTCATTTCCGAAAATTCATTTTTTTTTAAGGAATAATTAGAGTTTTTTAAGTTGGAAATAAATAAAATTTTTCATTAGGAAACAGAGATAACTAGATTTTCCAATAATTGAAACTATGAAAATCCGAGGGGTAGGAGTAGAAGATGAATTATTATATTTCTTCGAAAATTTACGAAATAAGTAAAAATATCCAAAAAATACGAAGAATCTGAATAAAAAAAATGTTTCTTACTTCGTAATTAAAATATGTAATTAAAATGTAAAGATCAAAATTATATAAATTTCAATAAAAATTTATTTGAACAATATTTAAATTCGTCTTCCTTTTATTTTCAAATCTGAAAAACTCAGAAAATATAAGAAATAAGAAAAAACATCGCAAAAACACGAAGAATCTTAATAAAACAATAACGCTCCTTACTTGTTAATTAAAATATGTAATTAAAATGTGGAGTTCAATATTATGTGAATATAACGAAAAATGAATAAAAATATTATTGAAAATCGTATTATATTTATTTTCAATCTGACAATTTTAGAAAATAGACGAAATAAGAAAAAATATCAAAAAATACGAAGAATCTTAATAAAACAATAATGTTTATCACTCGTTAATTGAAATATGGAATTCAAATGTTAAGATCAAAATTAGGTCTATATAAATTCATTTAAAAATGGAATAAAATGAAATCCAAATTCTTCTTCCTTTTTTTTTAATCTGAAAACTTAGAAAATATACCAAATAAGAAAAAATATCGAAAAAATACGAAGAATTCTCATAAAACAATGATGCATACTTGTCAATAAAAATATGGAATTACAATGTAAAAATGATATTTGAATCCGTCTTCTTTTTTATTTTTCAATCTAAAAAACTTATAAAATATACGAGATGAGAAAAAGTATAAGAAAGTATAAGAAAAAATACGAAGAATCTTAATAATACAATAATGTGTCCTACTTTTAATTAGTGTATATAATTAAAATGAATTGAATTGAAATTATGTAAATGTAAATACAAATAAATTAGAATAAATATTCAAATTAGTCTTCATACTTTAACTTTTTAATTTAAAAAATTTATAAAATGTACCAAATAAAACAAAAAAATCGAAAAAATTCGAAGTATCATAATAAAAATAATAAAATTTCTCAATTGTTAGTTAAAATATGGAAATAAAATGTAAAAATTATATTCAAATCCGTCTTTCTTTTATTTTTCAATCTGAAAAACTCATAAAATATACGAGATGAGAAAAAATATAAGAAAGCATAAGAAAATATACGAAGAATATTAATAAAACAATAATGTTTCTTACTTTTAAATTACTATAATATATAGAATTAAAATGAATTGAATTGAAATTATAATAATTTAAATACAAATTAATTAGAATAATATTCAAATTCATCTTCCTTTAGTTTTTCAATTTAAAAAACTTAGAGAATATACAAAATAAGAAAAAATATCGAAAAAATACGAAAAAACTTAATAAAACAAAGATTTTTCTTACTTGTTGATTAAAGTATAGAATGAAAAAGTATAAATAATATTTTAATCCGTCTTTCTTTTATTTTTCAATGTGAAAAACTTATAAAACATACGAAATATGAAAAGTTATGAGAAAACATAAGAACAAATCCGAAGAATCTTCATAAAAGCCTCCATGTTTTGTACATTTCTAATTAAAATACACATTAAAACAAAAAGTTACCCAAAAAATCCCCAGAATGCAGTCGCAACCAGTATGAGTGCAAAACGAGCAAAGATTGCATTGCAATCTACAACGTGTGCGACGGCGTTCCCCAGTGCGCAGACGGTTCCGACGAGGCCGCGGACCTCGGCTGCCCCACGGAAAAACCGACGCTGCCTCCCCACATGACCTTCGCCAAACCTCTGATTCCGCAACTTCCCGACGCGACTAAATACCAGCAGATGTTCCCCCACCACAAGCCATACGCCCCGATGTACGAGCACGAGTCGGAGCCGAGCAATTACAAATCGTGGCGCCCGGCGATGAGCCAGCAACAAGGTGTTCCATACCCAGGGGAGGGGGTATTGTCTCAACCACCCATTAATTACGGCGCTTATCAGCGTTATCAGTGGGATTATCAGCCCTATTACGATCAGATCAATGAGCCCTACAACAACCCGAATCTACCGAGATTAAACAAATTGCCCATTTATGACCGTGAGTTTTTCTTGCATTTTAATATTATGTCAAGTGCGTAGAAATTTCCTCCTCACGAAAGTTCAACAAAATTTAAAAAATAATTATGGAAAATTAAAATATAGGGGATTATTGAAACATGTTATTAAATTATAAATTAAAAATTATGTTATTATTAAAATATAATATTGAAATATAAATATAAAATCTAAAATTGAAATACGTAATTATCAAAATAATTATTGAATGAAATACCTATTAAAATATAACATTAAACATATTGAAAAAAAAATTATGGAAATACGAATTTAAATATTAGAGCATACAAATATCAATGATAAATAAATAAATAGGTGTACAAATTATCAGAAATGTCCTTACTAAAATTATAGGGACATAAATATCATTTTATACAGGATTCAATATGTTTCATTTGAATAACTTTTTTTATTGGTATGATTATGTTTATGATAAAGATAATAATTTATAAACAAAAATTTATATATGAAATAACGTTAAGATATTTACAAAGAAATTTATGATAAGGTTAAAATAAAAAAAATAAAAATCGATTATTTCAGAAGACCAGCCACACCTTTTTCACAACAAGAAACCTGGGGTCATACCGGATAACAATCGAAGGTAAAAAAAAATATGAATACATTATTCCATATAAATGAAAAAAGCGTCTATTTACTTTTCACGCCAATACAATTTTTTTTCCGTGCATTTTTATAAAATGATATGAACTCTCGAGTCGAAAGCCCGTATTCATTTCAACTTCTTTAAATGTATTTTCAATTTCAATTTGATTCCAAAATATGAAGTCGTTAGTATTTTTTCACGTTTTACAAGAGAAATGAAGTAGAAGTCCGAATTTACCCGTGTCGAAAAACACTTTTCAACACTATCAACACTACTCAACACTACTAACAAAACACTTTTCAACACTATTCAACACTATTAGTGTTGAGTAGCGTTGAATAGTGTTGAAAAGTGTTTTGTTAGTAGTGTTGAGTAGTGTTGATAGTGTTGAAAAGTGTTTTTCGATACGGGTAGTTCACTTTGTTTGATTTGAAATTAAAAATCGATTAAAATCCTTGTGGTTATTAAAAAAAATTTTGAAATAAATTAAAAATTAGGAACATTGCAGTAACTTTATTTATAAATTTATTATTGAAATAAATGAAAATATAAAATTCACCATAGTACAATCAACTAATTGAAAATCAACCATTTCTAATCTTCAATGTTAATATTTTTTTCTGGCTATTTTTTAATTTGAATTTCCTACAAAATCAAAGTAGAAAAGACAATAATTAAATAATAGAACAATACTTTTGAATTTGATGAGAAATTTCAAATTTCAACATGAGAAAAATTTGAGATTTATCAATTTTTGATAATGGAATTTGAATTTGAATTTGCGTATTTTCTAACACAATATTTAATTGACTATATTTCTATAAATTCGTTTATAAAATGATTATTTGTTTACTCATGTTTTTAATTCAGTGTTTCTCATTCATAAATTTTTAATTGAAAATTTTTTATCCGATTAAATTATTATTTTTTATCCAAGTAATTACTGCCTAGTAAAAGAAATTTAAAAAAACTGAGAAAAAAATACATAAAAAGAAGTTATCTTTAGATCCAACTAATTGAAAATAATAAATTATGAATTCATAGAGTCGTTTGCATTATCAATGAAATTTTGAAATGAATTATAAAATAGAAAATATTACAGTACTTTGGTTTTATTATTGAAATTAATTTTGTCATTGAATTATCATTTCAATTGAAAATTCATTTGTAATACTATCGACTATTTTAAAATCAATCGTTTGTAATCCTTAATGTTGATATTTTTTTCTGGTGAATTTTTTATTTGAATTCTCTACAAAATTAAAGTAGTAAAGACATTAATTGAATAATTTAACAATATTATTTAATGTTTCAATATTTCAATATTTGCAACTTTCAAGGCGAAAAAATTCGAAATAAATGGTTTCAAATATTTTCACCTACGAATTTGGAATACTGACTATGAAAGAAATTGAAATTCTAGATGAAATTTCAATTTCTGTTAAAGTTCTTATTTTACCTGATTTTTAAAAAAATATGGACTCTTATTCTTTCCTTCTTTAAAAGAGCAAATACCCAAAATGCAAAGAAAATTTTGTCAAAAATCATTATTTTCGCAGAGAGTTCCACTTGGATCAGCAAAACGGTCCTTTTATACCTTATTACATACCTCTGAATCATCAGCTGAAACTGGAAAATCAAGAACCCAAAGTGGAACCACAGCCGAAATCGCGAGGAAGACCAGTTTCAGTTCTTCAAGAAAAATTTAACATAGAACCTAGACCTACAGTAGCTCCTACAACTGTAAGTACAGTTTTTGTAAAATCAACTAGGATTTTTGTTTGTATAGTGAAAAATTAATTTTTTTTCTGAAGGTACCAACGGAGCATACGACAATAAAAAGCGCTGTAGAAGTTACGAAAGTGGCTGAGAGAATCAAACCTGTGCCAGTGAAGAGTGAAATTGTTCACTCTGAAGGACAAACTCATGAAGTCAAGAAACCGAAAGGTATGTTTTGCATGAAATAATAAAAATATATAAAATATTGTTTAATATGGCAATAAATGAAATAAATAATAATATTATTCCAGTTTAAGGTAGACTCAGGGGAAAATAAATTATTTAAATAATTGCAGCATATTTCCTGATAAATAAATAATGCAACAATATTCGGTTATACTTTTGATCATAGTATTTTTTTTTAATCGAAAAACTTTTGAATTTCTTGAGTTTTAAACAGAATGAAATTATGTTTTGAAATAAAAAATATAGAATATTATGAGTTTCACTTCGTCATCATTCAAATCATCATCATTTCATTCAACCAAGTGCAATGTTTTGCTATATTTTTATTTGTACGGAAATTTACCATTTTTCCCAAAAATTTGACGTTTTTTTAAATTTATTCTAAATAATCCTTCGTAAATAATTTAAAGAAATCAATAAGTATTAAAAATAAATAATTAATAAATAATTGAATAAAAATCCATGACCTTCAAAATTTATTTTATCAAACCAAGTGCAATGTTTTGTGATATTTTTATTTGTACCGAAATTCTCCTTCATTTTTCCCAAATAATTTGACGTTTTTTAAAGTTCATTCTAAATAATCCTTCGTAAATAATTTTTTTTGCCCTGCATCAATTATCTATTTTTCATTATTATTAATAATTAATAGACTGTAGCACTTTTCATGCAGAAATAATAAATCACCGGAGCAAAAACTTGCTTTTTCTTAACTTGAAGTGTTTGTTGAAGGTGAAACCCAGAGGAAAGTAGTAACAAGTAGTGCGGAGCATCACGTTAAAATCGAGGACAAAGTCTCGGTCGCGGAGCATTTTCGCATCGAGGAAAACGCGGATCGGGAAATGAGACCGAAGGGCGCGGTGATATCCTTGGTTCTTGGGCTCACCGTGACCGCCATAATGGCCATTCTCATCACGTGCAGGCTCCGTGTAGTGCGACGTCGAGGGCGTCGAGGGCACGAGCCCTTCGCCCATGACGCCGATTATTTGGTCAACGGCATGTACTTATGAAAACTCAAGTCCATCAAAACTATTTTCTTACAATTTTAATCCCATTGTCGTCTAGATTCAACGTAAAAAGGAACTTAAAATTTAACAGACATTTTTTTCATTCCCTTTTTTGGGTAAGATACTGAGTCGAAATTTCATCTTGAATTTCAATTTCTTTCACAATCTGTGTTGGAAATTTCCAGGTGAAATTCTTCAAAACCGTTGATTTTGAGTTGTTTCGCCTTGAAAGTTGCAAACTGATGTGAAATGTGTTTCTCTATTTTCTCAAATTTTGTTATATGTGCACATTAATAAATGTAGTATTATTTTAAAACTAGTTTGAATTTATCGCTTACGACTATTTTTTCACAATTTATTAAATTTATAATTTATTATTTTCAATTATTTGAATCTATACCATAACTGGGCCAGAGTTCCTGAAAAAACCACAAAAAAAAGACTAATTTTTATTTTCATCGAAATGATGAAAAAATTATAGTTCGCTATATCATCATAATGACTTGACAAAAGGAAAAAAATTTTTTTTTCCAACAAGTTACTGTCAAATGAAGTTGTTCGTAACTTTTGAAACAAATTCATTGTCCTCATAAACAAATTAACCGATTTGATTCAAATTTTGAAATCGACAAGAATATAGAAAAAAGTTTAAGAAAATGCTAGAAAATTGATGGAAAAACTTTTTTTACATTATTTTTTACAAATTTTTTACAAGCAAATGATTTTTGATAGTGTTTTGCGCTTTTTAAAATTCTGAGAAAAATCACAATAGTTAAACAGACTCTTACGAATCCAAATCCGTTGAGCAAACTTTGGAGCCAAAAAAGAAGTTCTTTTTATGTTTTTGTTTCTTAATTTTTAAAATTTCTTTTACCAGGCAGTAAATTGGATAAACAATTTTCATCTACAATTTTATGAATGAGAAATACTGAATTAAAATGATGAGAAAACAAATCATCATTTTTGAAATAAATTTATAGGAATTCAGTCAATGGCATATTGTGTTACAAAATATACAAAATTTTCGAAATTCCACTATCTAAAATATGAGAATCATAAATTTTTCTCATCCTGAAATTTCAAAATTCTCATGAATTGCATGAACATTGTTATAATATTTAATTATTGTCTTTTTTACTATGATTTTGGAGAAAATTTAAATAAAAAATTCGCCAGAAAAAAATATACGAATTGAAGATTGAAAACGATTGATTTTCAATTAGTCGATAATTTGAAGGTGAATTTTCTTTTGAAATAATAATTTATTAATAAAATAAATATTTATGATTAAAAGAAGGTAGTGTAATATTCTTTTTTTAATAATTTATTTAAAAATTTTATTGATAATCGATTCGGGATTTAACTTTTTTAAATTTCCACTTGTAAAACAAGAAAAAAAGTAATGACTCCTTTTTTTTAAATCAAAATGAGTTGTAAATATATTGAAAGAACTTGAAATGAAAAAGATCTTTCGACTCGGAATATTTGAGAAAATTTATCATTTTTTGTCATCATTTTCATGATTTTTCAATTCTTTAGAGCCAAAAATTTGAAAATCTCAATTTTTTGGACCCAAAGTACCGGGAATCATAAAAATTTTGAAAAATGAAAATGGAGCATTATCCAAAAAATGCTGACCTGATTTTTGAAATGATTCATTTAATTAATAAAAAAAATTGTACAGAGTTTTCTCAGAGTTTTTCTAAAAAAATTTGTCCCAAATCATTTTCGTAAAGATCTGTAAAATATTACCAATTCTTATAACATGTTTATTTCTAGAGCAAGGAACTTCATAAAACCATACAAAAATTTAAAATATTCAACAATCCTTTAAGGTGTGTGAATAATAAGGAAATATGAAAAATACTTGAAGTATTAGAAAAAGACAAATTTCCAATTAGTAACTAAAAAATTACGAAAATCAATTTCCATTATATTGAATACGTATATGAAAAATGTAAAGCTCGGAACTCCAAAATTTGAAAAACAAAGTTAAATAAACCAACAAAATATAAAAATAAAAGTATGGAAAACAATACAGAAAATTCTGTCAATGAAAATCAATAAAAATGTAAAATGTAAAATCGAAAATTAATAACGAAAGTGATCACAAAAAAGAACTATTTGAAGAATCAAGAGTTCAAGAAATTTTCCTGAAGTTTTAGGTTTATCAACTTTTTCTATCAGGAACAATATATAGAAAAACATATGATTTAAATACAAAACAAATCAGAAACATTCCATAAGTCATGAATAATATAAAAATAACAAACCCACCAGAATCATTGAAAAAATTGATTATCGAGAAAAATCTTGTTGAAGTTTTTCAATTTTTCAACTTTTTGACATTAGAAAAAATATTTAAAACCTGTCATTCTAAACCAGGAAAAATGAGATATATTCAAGAAGTCAGAAATGATCGAAAAATTAAGAAAATGATAAAAAAATCAAGCATCAAAGAAATTTTCTCGAATTTTACTCTGAATTCTAATTTTGATACTAGAAAAAATATTAAAAAACCATAAAAAATGTGTTGAAAATAAAAAAATGTTGAGAATATAATTTAAACATTATAATAAATACATTTATGAAAATCTTTTGACTCTCGACTTAAAAATGTATATATCTTTGGAATTTGTGAAATTTAAAAATTCTTTTACCGATACCAAATGGTCAAAGATTCAAAATAATAAAATCCCTAAAAAAATATACCTTCCTAAGTATATCAGGAAGTTCTAAAATTTCCGTATTTTACGTTATTCATACAATTTAGTCGTATTTTTTGAAATTCTCATAAATTTTTTTCATATGATTCACTCTACATATTACTAAATTTCAATGCTAAAATTTAAAAATTTATAACAATTTTGAGATTCAGTATATTCTTTTTGATTTCTAACCCAAAGTTTCTTGGATATTGAATATTTTCTTTATTACTTTTTTTTCATAAATTACGCAGTTCCAAACAATTTTTCACATTTATTTTTTCTTCCCTATCTTATCTATACATTTATAGTTATTATTTTTCTAAAGTCAGAATTGCTGTTATATTTTTGAGTTAGTTGAAGTAAGAATTTCAAAATCTATTTAAATTTGAGAACTAACAGAAAACAATTTTTCACGTCCTCCAGATTAAAGTAAGTACATTTTTAACTAATTACATTATTTTCAATTCTTATCTTCATTAATTACTTTATTTTTAAAAATCGTCATTTTGAAGTCAACGAATTATTTTTTGTATTTCCATTGATTGTTGAGTTCATTCTTCCTATTTTTTTTTTTTTTTAATGAAACAATAATCATTTTACTCTAATTCTTGGAAGACTTTGAAAAACCATTTTTCCCTACACCCCTCATTTATGTTATAAATTTTCAAATTTTCGTTTCATAACACAACTATCGAATATAATTTTGAAAATTAGGTTAGCCCAAATAGATCCAGAAAATAAAAAAATAAAACAAAAAATTGAAGAACAAAGATATTAAAAAATTAAAAACGAAGGGAGGGAAAAGGCAAAGCAATGCAATACGAATGTTAAAAACATTTTTCTTCAATTACACAAGAGTGAATGTACCTGCTTGAATGGTGTTGAATTTCGTTATTTTACAATCGAAATTCCTCGAACTTCGATTTGAAACAATTTCGAAAAAATGTAACAAAGTGTAAATATAGGTATGTGAGATAGAATTATACTTTTTCTATTATTGTTTGCAGAACTCGTAGACAAAACATGAGCTAAAAATTCGAAAATGTAACAGGTTTACATATAAATATGGTTTTCATTGTTCAAGGGTTGGGTTACATAAATAATGTATATTTTTTACACTTGAGTACCAAGTTATAATTGAACGACGAGGTGTTGAAGCAATTGTTAAATGAGTAATGTCTCCTGCGAATATGTCATAAACAAGGTAAATTAATTATTGTAATCAAATTCCTGACACTTGGTGTCAAATTTGTACGGTGGTAAAACCTTTGCGCAAGCGCCAAAAAGCGTTCGCATATTATACAATATGTCACGAGAATAAATTTATACATACGATGAATTTTGCGTCTTTTTCTCTTAATAATAATTTTCTGATTTCATGAATTACAAGTAACGAAAAGATTTAATCCCTGATCAATCTTATCCAATGAAATAGTAGATTATTCCCTTTGATTCAAAGAACGTAATCGCCTCAAAGAGATCAATTTAAAATCCGCGACGTGAGAACAAAGTTAATGAGATGAAGAACTTGCTTTCGAGTACTTTTGATGTCGCAGCGATTTAATTTGAAGTGATGGCGTAATTTGCAAATCCTCGGCAAGTTAACGCCCTTATTTTATCTCTTTCAAGGGCGATCCCTTTAGGTTGGAAATTTGTCATGGCTGGATTTCGGAATCTCCCTCGCTTAATCCTCGCCCTCTCGAACCCGATCCGAGATCTCGCTTTGGGACGGAGGCTATAACGAGTCGCTGCGGCGGGCGAGGAAATCGAGCTTTGCATCGTGATTAGAAGCGATGCCCCTCATCGACATGCGGAAAGTCAACCCGGAATTTCTCGGCTCATCTGAATATATATACGTGAAAAATAATAATAAAAGTGACAGAAAAAGACAAGGGATATGATAAAAAATTTAAGTTGAAAATTGAGGTAATTATTCACTGGGAAATAGAGAAGAGCATTGATAAAATTTGAATTTCCTTCTGGAAAATTCGTTTTTCTAGATAATAATTCAAGTTTTTTCAAGTTAGAGAATAATAAAATTCTTCATTGGGAAATAAAGAATTTTTATACAGTTTTCATTTTATCATCGAAAATTCATTTTTCGAAGGAATAATCGAGGTTTTTCTTAGTTGTAAATAAATAAACTTTTCGATTGGGAAATAGGATATCTCGATTTTCAAATAATTATAACAAAAAAAATGCGAGGAGAAGAGGGGAGATGATTAATTATTACATTTCTTTGAAAAATTACGAAATAAGTAAAAATATCGAAAAAATACAAATAATCTGAATAAAAAGAATAATGTTCCTTACATCGTAATTAAAATATGGAATCAAAATGTAAAGGTTTTATATATGATAAATCATATATTATATCAATGAAAATCTTCACTGATAACTAGCAGTAGCTTGAGGTTTCTTACAGACAAATATAACTAAAAATGAATAAATAGATTAAGTCTAATAAACTATCGGCAGATTTCAGGATTTTCAAGTTCTTCAGGACACTCTGTATATGATATTATAAAGTCAGCCTTATTTTATGATGCAAGAAAATTGAGGTCCGACTTGAAATTCAAATATTGGCTAGTCTTCAATCAAGAATAATTTCTTTATATTATAATAAATTTTTATATTTTAAGACTTATTGAATAAAACTTGCTAAATGATTGATTCTCATGTTAAGGTTCGAGGTTTTCATTGACAGTTTTAGATTTTTTCGGTTCTGTGAAAATAGTTTTTTCTCTTGAGAAAAAAGGCGAAAATCCTGGAAACGCATCAAATTTAACGAAGCTAACGGAGCATGAGGAAAAAATTATGACCAAAATTCTCGAGAGACTCAAGGTGGCGTCGAAGAATATGAATTTCTCATTCATTTCAATTTTTTACCCGGAGGGGGGTGTACTAAAGACTGCTAGCAGTCATCCCTATCCATCCCTACCTATACCACCCAGAACATATCACATGATTTTTATTTTCATGTTTTTATTGCCCTGAATAATAATGATTCTGTCTTTTATTGAGAACAATGATCCTTTTTCACTTCCGTAGTTGTTTTGAAGATTTTAAACATATTAGTACACGGAGAGAAATGGTTTGGTGATAGCAACCATTGATTTAGTAAAATATGGACCCACCAAAGTTTTGGGTACTACAACCAAAACTTTGGTTATAAT
>JAPYZL010115982.1:0-18385 GCA_030522825.1 Platygaster orseoliae
CTGCCAAGGTCAAATACAAATTTTTTTTTAACAAGCTAAAGGATGAATGTTTGTTCTACATGAGTGAAAAATTTCAACCCAATCTAGTATGGAGAACACGTGAAGATCGCCAATTGTTTATAAATTTGTTATTAAAAAAATTTTTTTTTTTGAAAAATATTGCTTTTTATCTAGATCATTTGGTAGAGGGTGTATTTATTAACAATCGATATAAATTTCATTGAATTATCATTTACACAATAGAAGTTATGACTTTTTCAGTAAAAAAGGGCCGAAGTATTTATTAAACAAAAAAATGGAATCTTTCAAAATCCTTCAAATTTTATTTCTCTATGGTCAAATACTTCACAAATAACCAATTTTTTCAACAATTCAGGTTTTCATCAAAAAAAGTTGTCACAGTTGACATGGTTTGACTCAGATATCAATAACATATCTATGTAAAAAACTTCTGACTTCTTATTAATCAAAATTAATGACATTTTTGACAGTGTAACAAAAAAAAACCGCACTCTCAGCTTAGAAATAATTTTTTTTTCGCCAAATCCGGTTGTAATATGTATAAAGCATTGTAAATAGCCAAAATATGTATTTTTTTCAAGAGATCAAAATATGTAAAAAATATGTTGAATAGCCCTGATTATTACTATAAGGAAATCTTGATCGTCGTAAACAAATTTGAGAAAAATGACTTCAAATATGTTTAGTTTGATTTTTATTCATTTCATTTGTTATAGATGATTACAATATGAACAACACCATGGATTCGACTCTCGCCAGTCCAGAAATTACTGACGATGAAAGTGAGAATGAAAGAATAGCCAAGAATCTAGGTTCGATTTTGGTGGAAGACTCAGATTCTGATGCTGAAAGAAAACCGAGACCAGCTTTCACAAAAACTCAAATCATACAAGATTCAGATTTATCTGAGTCTGAAGATGAAACTTCTGGTCGACGAAGTTCTGAAATACTTCCCGAACATTCTGTGAGCAGAAATGTACATGACACCTCAGCTGATGACAAAGTAAAAGAAAACAGCGACAGCGATGATTCCTCTGTCATTTTGGATAGCAAAATGAGAAAAAAAAAATTGGGTTACCAAAAACCCAGGGTCATCTCTCAAAGTTCAGACGATTCTGAGAATTCCATCAGTAGCGATATACAAGAAATTTCGTCTAAAGTTGAGGAAGTTGAAGAGGTGATCATTGATGAATCTTCCGAAATTTCTGATGAAGGCAAAACCAAACCTGATATACATGCTCACCGAAAATCGCAAATCATTGATAGCAGTGCAGCGGAATCAGAAAAAGAAAATAGCATTCAGAATATCAGTGATGAATCGGGCACGAGCCAGTTTGTAAATAAGAAAGAGCTAACACGCCAAAAAAGACAGCTGATTGATTATCAACTCCAAAAACTGATTAGTGATTTGAAAAAATCACAGGTACGCTTTTTTTTCTGTGTAAAAAAGTTATTCAGAAGTACATTTGGAAGTTAAAAAACTAAACTATGGTTCAAGTGGAAAAAAATCATATTTATTTATAATTATTAAGATGCAAATTATTTTATTTCATGATTTTTATTTCTCCATACACAAACTCTTTGAATCAACATTTATTAATATTTTTTATGCCATACTGCACTAAATATTGAATCAAGCGACTTCCTGAAGTCAAACTTTTATTATACCAAAACCAATTTAAACTGACAGTTCACGAAACATTAAAAATTTCAATTTTTTCCTTTAAGTTTGTCTACAAGGAAGCAAACCTCAAAGGCCTCCCGGACAATGGCGAAATGTTGCGCCAAAATGTCATCAAGCTCGAGAAAAAAATCCAAGAGCTCAATCTCGAAAAACTGGAATTGTCAGCGGATGATATTACCGATATAAAAAGCAACAACTCTTCACCGGGATTTCCAGGAGGTTCAAAAAGTTTTGGAGAAGACAGAAAACCATTAGGAACCAGTCCGAGTCAAAATCAATCCCCAAAGCCATCAACTTCACGATACGAGTCTGAATTGGAAGTAACATATGAAGACAAAAAAGATTTCGATTTTAATATTCCCCTGAAAGCAACGGATGACATAAGAACTGGGGATATGGGAAAGAAAGCGTTGGAGACGTATAAACTTCAACAAGCGCTGACTGCTGAAACGATCCAAACTTTTCACAAATCCATCGTCAAACAACCAGGAGAAAACGATTTGGCCCCAGACCCCAACGGTCTTACCGTTCCTCTCATGCCTCATCAAAAACGTGCTCTGGCATGGTTACTTTGGCGTGAGAACCAAAAGCCACCGGGCGGTATTCTAGGTGAGTTGATAATCTCCTGTGATGATTTCAAAAATTTTGAGCAGTGTTGCTAATTTACATCCTAAATTTGATTTGTCTTTTTTCCAGCTGATGACATGGGGCTTGGAAAAACGTTAACAATGATCTCATTGGTACTGGAACAAAGCTACAGAGAACAAACTGATGATGATGATAGCGACGAAGAAAACACGTGGCATTTATCCGCCTTCAAACCTAGTCAGTTTGTCCTCGGACAAATTAATGGATAAAATTATAAAATCCCAAAAGAAATTTTTTTTCCCTAAAACCCCATCCGAAAATTGTTTTCTACCTACGTTTATTTATTTGAAGATTCATTTGCGTTGTCAAAAAAATTTGTATTTTTTTTTTTTTTTTTTTTTTTAGCCAAACACTTTATAATGCTGTTAAATAATATTTTTCAGAATTTAACGGTGGAACTCTCGTCGTTTGCCCAGCTTCGGTGTTGTTGCAATGGGAAGACGAAGTCAAGGAAAGAGTCAAAAGAAAATACCTCAGTACAAAAGTGTATCACTCCGCAAACCGTGAAACCAGTGCTAGAAGATTGGCAAAATACGACATCGTCATGACCACTTACGGGACTTTGACAAGTGAGATGAAGAAAGCGTCATCAGTTCTCGCTCAGGTGAATTTTTAGAATAATTTATTAAAATATGATTCCGTTTTATTTTCATTATTATCGTTTGTTATTTCATATTTTATTTTATTTGGTAATTTTTTCTTGTTTCTTCCAATTTTTCCTATCATAAATTGTTACAAAGCCTATAGACTTTATAACAAATAATCAGTTTTTAGGTTGTGTATAAATTACTAATATGTGGATGTACTTGAAATATTTTTGTCAACAGCCCTAAATGTGTATTTTATATTTTGTTTCTTTTTTATAATTTACTTTCTGCTGAATTTATGTACGAATTTATTAGTTTACAGATAACAATAACATGTTTATGTAAAAAATGTCTGACTTGTTATTAATTAAAATTAATAACATATTTGTTAGTGCAACAGAAAAATCGCTTTCTCAGTTTAGAAATAATTTTTTATCCCATCGAATTCGGTTGAAATATGTAAGAAAAATCAAAAATAGCCAAAATATGTATTTTTTTTTAAAGAGAGAAAGACATATTTTAAATAGCTCTGCTAATATGATTTCCTTCATCAGCCTGTTACTATTTAGAAAATTATATACATTTAATGCATTATTTATATATAATACTATAACTCATGTATATATTTTTTCAAATGTTCCAGATCAAATGGGAACGCATAGTTCTGGATGAAGCTCACACCATTAGAAACCACAAAAGCCAACGCAATGAAGCAGCTTGCAAGCTTCGTGGAAAAGTTCGATGGGTGCTAACTGGTACACCGATTCAAAACAAAGAACTGGATGTCTATGCGTTGCTGAAGTTTCTCCGGGTCACACCTTTTGACGATTTGGCAACCTGGAAAAGATGGGTCCAAAACAACAGCGAAGCTGGGCACAAGAGGCTCGTGTCGATCCTGAAAAGCCTCATGCTTCGCCGAACGAAAAAAGAGCTTGAAGAAAAGGCTCAAATGGAAGCATTGCCAGAAAAAACCGTCGAGACGATAGAAATAGAGTTGGATGACCAAGAGCGAGTAATTTACGAAAAAATTTTGCTGTACTCAAGAACTCTATTTGCCCAATTTTTGCACCAAAAAGCATCAAAAATGTACCAAATGGGAGCAGCTGTAAATTATGACCAAATCAATGGATGTAAGTACATAGGTTACGGGAAAGGAAATGAATATATAAAACATCATTTAATTTTATATGTTGTTTGCAGATCATGACACGCAGTTCAACAAAGCTCAACAGAAACTCTTGGCAATTCATGGCTCGGTTGAAACCCATCAAATTTTGACTCTGATTCTTCGACTTCGCCAAATGTGCTGCCATCCATCTTTGATCAAAGCCATGCTGAATAAGGAGGACATGGACGCTAGTGGAATGGATGAAGATGTTTTGAAGAAAATGGAAGAAATGAATCTGACCAATGGCAATGAGAGTCTCAACGAAAGTTTTGGCGTAAGCAGCGATGTCGTCAACAACCTTCTCAGAGAGGACAATCCCGTTTTCGATATCAATCGACAAAGCAGCAAAGTAAGAAATCAATAGAATAATATTTGTTTACATTTATGTAATTTGAAATGAATTGAGTAGTAATTATTTTTCGTGTTTGGAATCTTCCAGGTTCGTGAAACCATTGCAAAGGTTGAAGAACTCATCATCAATGGTGATAAAGTCATCGTTATTTCTCAGTGGACATCCATGCTCAACATAATAGCATCTTTTCTGAAATCGCGCGGTGGTGTGAAGTATGAATTCTTCACGGGACAAGTTGCTATCAAGGATCGACAAGTGTGTAAATGTTTTTTTTTTCTCTAAATCCCTGTAAAATAAAAGAGGTTGATGAATTATTGAAATTTATATTATGTCACGTTGCAGAGTATTGTGGACAAATTCAACTCCCGTGAGAGTAAATTACAAGTCTTGCTCCTGTCGCTCACAGCCGGAGGCGTGGGTTTGAATTTGATGGGAGCGAACAACATCCTCATTATTGACATACACTGGAATCCGCAACTTGAATTGCAAGCCCATGACAGAGTTTACCGCATTGGACAAAAGAAAAATGTTCATGTCTACAGGTGATGATAAAAAATGTTTAAATATTAATATGATGGGTGAAATTTTGTTTTAGAGAAATAAAAGTAACGAATTGAATCTTTTGAAAAATAGAGGCTTTTGTATTTAATAGTGTTTGAGAATGTGGAAAATATTTTTTAAAAGGGAATATGAACTCAGGGACTTGTAATGTCAACGTTTCAGGATCTTGTGCAAAAATACCATCGAAGAACGAGTCAAGGCATTACAAGATAAAAAATTACAAATTGCCGCGAGCATTTTGGAAGGTGGAGGCAAGGTTTCATCGAAACTCACGTTGGACGACATGAAGATGCTATTCAGTATGTGAATTCTGAAGTTTATTTTTTTCTTTCATACTATTTTATACTTATAATATTAACTTGTTCATAATTATCTCATTATATTATATTTTGTAAAGATCTGATATGGAGCGAAATGATGTTGAAATAAATAAAGTTTAATTATATAAGCGAAAACATGTAATTTAATACCTTTGAATATCCATTACTTTGTTTTTCTGAGTAAAACTCTTTCTACTGTTGGTAGGTATAGATTCTAGTTTTCCTACGAGATTTGCAAAAAAATTTGATAAACCCAATCTTTATCTCGATTTCAAATTTCAATAAAGCACTATTTCTGCAAGTAGAGAAAGTACAGCGAAAAAAAGAGTAAGGTAAGTTTTTTTCAAATTAAAAATTAAAAACTAGAATTTCACAGCATGGAATCAATATTTTCTAATACCATTTTGATATGCCGAATCGTTTAATGTTTAGTGAAAATTATAAAATTATAAATCGCAAAATTCGAAACCTAAGAATTACCTAACATCGAAAATAACCGAAGTTCAAGAATTAAAATACGTGAAATTGGAATTTATCTAATTAATTGAATTCCTACTCCAATTCAGATTCTGAAAGTCAGGAATAAATTTATTATGAATAATTAAAATAAATATGAGGAAAATTTCGTATATACACGCATAGAAGTATTTTTAAAAAAATATTGCACTTTTTTCAGATTAATTTAGGTACAGACTTTGATAGCTCCACGAACTTTTGCTTGAGAATAATGAAACTAGTTGCATAAAATCTACGATTGTAACGCATATTAATTTGTGCAATTGTTGTGGAAAAAACTAGTTTCAGGAATTTTAAATATATGGAATTCATTTCTGGAAAATGTCTGCAAAAAAATCATTGTGCTATATTCTTAACAGACCGTTATTATAATAAGCGTTTTTGTACGTTGAAAAGAAGCCATTAAATTTTTTTCTTGCACTATGTTATACACATAGCTAAATGAAACACTAAGAATAAGAAGACCGAATAATGTTTCATATTGGCAAGTAAAATCATACGTTTGAAAGTAACTAAAAAAGGAAAAAAAAACTTTTTCATCAATGTACATTCAAAAATCTTGCAACATAGTACTGGAAAAATTAAAAATTTGTTGTTCGTATTTTCTGTACAAACTTGAAATTTCCGTCATTTCAAATATTAGGCCGGAACTTCTAACTGAAGATTGAGAAAGAAAAATATCCGGAAAGCCGGAAAACAAATTTTCGTCGAACAAGTTTTGAACATTCAAGTCGATTCGAATGATTGCGAATGATTAAAATTAACAAGTTGCATCAATTTTCTTTATTGCTGATATCGTTAGTTAATCAAAAAATATCAGGTAAGTATTTTTTTTGCCATATCTCAAAAATTGACAGAGACACATCGTTTTGAAAAGTCAAACCAGTGACGTCATTCTTACTGTGACGTTATTTTCATGCTCAGTATATCTATATATGCATACGAAATAAAAAATTTACATATCTTCTAAAATAGTAATTTTATAAAGAAACAAAAAAATACGTATTGACTTTTTTCGAAAATAGTTGATACATATGTCGCTAAATGATTTTTTTTTCCATGTAACTTCTCAATTCAGCAAATGTACTCACCCGAAAAACAGCCTTAGACCATATAGTACATGGACCTCTCGTCGGGTACCGAAAAAACGTGGCAGACATATAGGACAAGTTGTTATGTCCAACCATATAGCAGCAATACAATTGTGTGCAGCAGACAATAGTATTGTTGCTAAGGGGTTGGACATAACAACTTGTCTCATGTGTGTATCACGATTTTCAGCGTACAACAAGATAGGCGACGAGCGGTCCATGTACATACTATATGGTCTAAGAAAACAGCAGGGAGTTGCTGGCACTGGATTGGTCAGAATTGGTATATTGTGTACGTTGGTGTACATTTATATACATTTGCGTACGTTTTCTCTGATCTGGATATATCAGGAGATAGTGCCAGTCATCAATTTATTTTCCATACGCAGATTTTTTATTTAAAAAATGGGTTTGGTGCGTGTTATTAACGACGATGGCCATTTCCATGGCGAACTGAGCAATGCTGGTACAAAATTAGTTGTCGTGGACTTCACCGCAGCCTGGTAAATAATCAGTTTTTAGGTTGTGTTTAAATTACTAATATCATTTTCTTCATAAACCCGTTACTACTTAGAAAATTATATACATTTAATGCATTATTTATATTTACGAATTAGATACGATATTCTCAATACGTTCTTTTTATTAACTATGCAAAAATAACATAATAATAATAATTGAAAATCCTGAATCACTGTGTTGACAACTGTCACTTTTTAATTGCTCTGAACCGCAGTAACTTTTTCCATGTACTTACTTATTGTAAATAATAATTCAATATTAATATATAATTCAATTCATCACTTATAAACCTTATTTTCGTAATGAATAAATTTAATAATTTTAAATGTCTCATATGATTCAAAATTTAAGTTCTCAAGTGTTTTTTAGAAGTAAAAAATTATGTATTTTTAAAAAGCTAGGAAACTTTTCTAAATATATTGAAAAAATGTGCAAAAAACACCCTTAACTGTTTAAACAGCAGAATAAAATATAAAAATTTTTAATTATACACATCGAATTCAAAAATTACAGAAAAATTTTGAATTTTTTTAATTTTCAAAAATTTTATTTTTAAAAATTAAAAAAAATTTTCAATCATTGAAAATTACGTACGTTTTTAATGAATTTTGGATTTAAAATTAAAGATATCTGAAAAAGTAAAAAATTGTTGAATTCATATAAATTTTCAGTTATGTTGAAATTTTCAGAAAATTTTCTATTTTTTAAAAATTCTTCAAGATGTCGAAAAATTGAAAAATCAAATTTGATAGTTTTGAAATTCAAAGATTTCAGAAGTTTTTTATTTTTTAAAAATTTAATCAATTCAAGAATTTTCCAAGTTTTTATTATGAATTTTAAATTTACATCACAATTCAAAGTTAGACAAACTTAGATTGAAAATGAATTGATAATTAAAAAATTGGAGAAAATCATACATTTCTCAAAAATGTTAAATTGAGAAAAATGAGAATTTGAAAGGTTTGGAAATCCAACAATTTTCAAACTTTATAAATTTTAATAAATTCTATTATCTTAGAAATCTAAAAATTTCAAAATTGTTGAAAATTGCTGACATAATTAATGTACTTCAGATTAAAAATTGAAAATATCTAGAAACTTTTAAAATTTTCAAACTTTTTAGTAATTTTAAAAATTTTTTAATTTTGAACTTTATAAAGATTTAGGTTAAGTTTTATAATTTTTAAAATTTTTTTAGTTGTCAAAAATTCTTATTATTTTTGTGTATGAACTTTTAAAATTTTAGAAATGCAAAAACTGTAAGTTTTCAAATTTCTTCAAATTCCATTATCTCCAACATTTACAAAAATTCTGAAGTTTTCAAAATGCCAAAATTTTCCATCATTAAAAATTGTCAAAAACTACCCACATTTTTTACATTTTCAAATTTCTTAAAATCTTAGAAATCAATGAAGAATATGAATGAGATTAATGAGTAATGCATCTAGTAGTAATTTATATGATTTATAGAATGCATATTTGTAAAATTCTTTTATTATTAGGGGCCGTTCACGTATTACGTAACACATTTTCAACCTTTTTTAGCCTCTCCCCCCCTGGTTGTAACACAATGTAGCAAACCTCACTCCCCCCCCCCCCCCCTTGTAACGTAACAAATAAAAAAAAATAAACTATTGGTAGTGATTTTAGTATCTGTTCGACGTTATGTAATGCAGTCAATAAACCCACCCTCCCCCCTCGTAACACTTCGTAACAAACCGTTTGACCCCCCCCCCCTCAGGGCATTACGTAATATGTGAACGACCCCTTATGTCTCATTTCAAATGAATTCTCTTACGGCCTTTTTTTGCTCAAAACACCTATACATTTATTTAGTTACGAGCTCACTTACAGGTTCTGAAGAGCACCAGGATTCCCAAGTAGAAATCCAATCGGAGAACTGACCATTTCTCCAATTAGAAATCCAATTAAAAACCATTTTACATCCAATAAAAAAAATATCTATGTCTTAGATTTCGGTCCTCTATAACATGTCCAAAAATCAAGCTAATCAAACATTTCGACCTAGAAGCCTTTCCTTGACAGCCTAGTAATTGTCATATGTCCTTTTTACAGTATACATTCTATTCTCATACGTTCTTGTTTGTTCCAGGTGTGGTCCTTGCCAGCGCATCGCACCGGTTTATGACCAACTTTCCCAAAAGTACTCAAATGCCGTTTTCCTCAAGGTCGACGTTGATAAATGCGGGGAAACCGCATCACACCAGGGCGTCAGCTCAATGCCGACCTTTATTTTTTACCGCAACCGTATAAAACTTGACACGTGTCAGGGCGCAGACGCCTCGAGGCTGGAGTCTAAAATCCAGCAGTACTATGGATCCGGGGACGGCGACACGGACATGGAAGGCGGAGTCGCAGGCCATGTAACCACCCCTGATAATCAGTTTAACAGCGCTTCCTCTCATATAATTATGATGTTGATTCTCTTCACCATCATATACTTTTGGAACAAGATCGAATGATTCATCAGCGCAAAAGTTTTTTCTGCTTAAATCGATGCGTGCATCAACAAGCTGTAAACCAGTTTCAAGAATACATTTATATTTTTAAAACTTGAAACCGTTGTTTTCAATACTTCCTGGCTTGAGGCTCAGAGTCATTCGTTTTGTTCTGGAACAATGAGAGAGGAACATTTTTGGAGCGATGTAGAGGACTTTCGAGCATGGTTTTTTGCAGATGGATCTGAGCACTTTAATTTTGAACTCTCAGTGCGAATGTTTGAATGAGTCCGACGACCATAGCCTTGAACACTGTTTGTCTTCAAACGGTGGTTATTTGGAGAGCGATTGCGATGAGCAACTTATTATTTCGTTGACGTTTAGACAAGCTGTTAAGGTGCATTCCTTGAAAATCAAAGCACCTGCAGATAAAGGGCCAAAGAACTTGAGACTTTACATCAATCAGCCGAGGACTATTGATTTTGACATGGCGGATTCCAACGTTTCCATTCAAGATATAACGTAGGTTTTGAGAGTGAGACGTATGACAAAATTATGTAAATACTAGATTGTACAGTTTTATAAAAAATAGGTAACCTGTCTTCAAAATATGAAATCTATTGGGAAATTACAAAATGACGGTAAAAATTTTAATTGAAATAGAAAAATCTTTTCATTCACTCATTTGATTGATTTTTTAAAAAAAACTGACCACAATTTTCATTGAATAACAGATTTTCAATTTAAATTTTAGGGTTTCTCCCAAGGACCTCGAGGAAGGGAACGCAATACCCTTGCGTTACGTCAAATTCCAAAATGTACAAAACCTCCAGATTTTTGTCCAAGACAATCAAACTGGAGCCGAAGTAACCAGAATAGATAATTTGTCGGTCATCGGTTCTCCGATTTCTACAGTTAATATGGGCGACTTCAAAAGAATAGTCGGGAAAAAGGGAGCAGGCCACTGAATAACTGGATGAATTATCAATTTCAACACTAACTATAACTGATTTCTTTCGTTTACTATACAAAAACTTCGTTTTGAATATTACGTAAATCGGAAACTGTGATAGTTCAGTGTCAAACAATGAATTTAAGTTGCTCTACATTGTTCTAAACAATTTTTACCACATTTCGATCATTCTGTACTAACACCAAACTTATACAAAACTGTTGAAAATAAAATTTGAATTTTTTATCCCAACAATGAAAAGAATGGAAATCCTAGCCAAACATCCAATATATTATGAATAAATTTGATTTTATTATATTGCAATCGTAGATACATGAAAACTTACATCAACAAAGCACGTTTCATGCACACCAGCACACATTCATCTACAATGAATAATGCTTGTACAACACGAATGTCAGAAATGTGCACTTTTTCAATCTTTAAGATTTCCCATATTTTAAATTCCATTCATACCATCCACATGGTTAAATTTTTCATAAGTTTTCAGTCAATACTCATTCATCTAAGTTGAATCTTTGGCTTATTCTATGAGTCCTTTAATCGTGATGTAGTGACAAAAGCAATAGCTACATGTTTTTTATGAAACTCGCAATTTTCGCACCAAATTTCATGGTGCATGAGATACACTTGAATTCTCTAAATTAGTTTATTAAGTCATTGTAAATGTGACATGTTTTTACATTAGCTCAAATGCCTACACAGATTAATGAATATTGTCAGGTAAATCAATAGGAAACCACAAAAAATACAACAAAAACGTTTTTCTTTATATCCACAGAGAGGCTGGAAGTTTATAAGTTTCGAATGACAAATCCTATTAATGGACGTCCATATTTTTCAATCTGGAACTTATGGTGGAACTCAAATTTTCTTTCTCCGCGTCTGATAGTTTTCCAGCGTTGCAGGATTGCGGCGAGGCCGTTCCTAACCTTGCACACCATTTCTTGTGAATGAACCAATGTAATCGTTGGCATTCTCTATCACAATATTGTACCGCTTTGCATTTGCTGCATTTCTTTGTAGCCTTTTCCTCGCCACAAGTAACGCAAGTTTGGGTGTTGTCGGCAAAGCCTTTTTGTCCGTTTATCGCGGCGAGTACAACGGATATCCCAGATGGTGGATCGCTGCTGGCAAGCGTTGCCACCATTTGGTGGAAAATCCTACTTTCCCTGCAACAAAATGAAGCACATGAAACAGTTAATTCGGAAAAAGTTTCATTATTAACATTGAATTTCCTCTTTACCTGAATGGAAACTCTCGCACGCATTCTCGCAAAAAAGCTTCCTGATACTCGGGCGTGCCTTCACTGCCCTTGTGGCATTTCAAGAATTTTCGAATCAAAAGTTCCGCGGTTTCAGAATTTTTCTCATCGCCACCGCCATCTTCGTTTCCATTCTTTTGCGCATTTTTTCGTTTTAGACTTTTCACGATTTCTTCAACAACGCAGCTCAAGTAATGATACTTGAAAGCCATCACCTCGTTTGTTTCAGTTCCTCGAGTCATTTCTTTTTGCCGCAGGGATTCCAAAACTTTTTGTACCTGAAAGACGGTTCCAGTTATAATTCAGAATTTCGGATAAAACTAAAAATTCTACAATGTGGAAGTATACTTTGTGTGCGTTGTCGAGTAACCCAGGGTGCTTCATCATATTCATGATTATGCGAACAGGGTGCACGTTGACTTCCATGATGAACTTGTGGAACGGTTCAGCTAAAAATGGAGGCAATATTGGCTCGGTTTGTAGCCCTTGAGGTTTTATGTAATATTCTATATCAGCCTTGGGTATGAAATTGTTGATCATGGCCACGCAGTTGTGGTTACCGACGAAGGCAGCCATTTGGGCGGCAGTTCGGCCAACGCTGTTCGTCGCTGTCATTTTTGCACCGTGCGACATTAAAAGGTGACACAGGTCTGCTTTTCCACTCAAGGCAGCAAAGTGTAATGCCGTGTATCCGTGTTCGTGTTCGCAGGCATTGACGTCGGCGCCCTGATGAACAATCAGAAATATTTAACTGTTAAGTATACAAGGTGTGTCACAGTCCGCGAAAAGCCTTGAAATCATAGATTCCTCATGAAATTCTAAGACAGTTTTCCATTTGCCATTTTTAACAAAACTCAAAATCAAAAAAGTTATTCAATTTTGAAATTTGAACAATAAATAAGCTTTTTTGACAAGTGGGGATAAAAACCACAGACAAAACTTTACCCAAATTTTCTTCATATTTTTTCTGAATCGAAAAGTCCTTTGCCACTTCTCATAAAACTCAAAATGAAAAAAGATTTTCGAGTTTGAAATCTGAGAAATCTGATTGGTTGAAACTTCCAACTCCAATATCATTTTTGATTTTGAGTTTTGCGAAAAGTGGCAAAGGACTTTTCGGCTCAGAAAATTTTGGTGAAGTTTGGTTCGTGGTTTTTATCCCTATTTGTCAAAAAAGTGCATTTATTGTTCAAATTTCAGTCGAATAACTTTTTTGATTTTGAGTTTTGTAAAAAATGGCAAAGGGAAAATTGTCTTAGAATTTCATGAGAAATTCATGATTTCAAGAATTTTCGCAAATTGTGACACACCCTGTATATATTATATAATATACTATATAACTGATATAGTATTTATAATAATTGTTAAAATTTCAGGATCAAATCACAGACAAAATGAAATTTTTTAGGATTCAACATGTTTCATAATGACACGAAGCAAAACAGTAATTATTTAAAAACAAATGCAACAATTATTTAACATTTTGATTTAAATTAATAAATTTATGACAAGCCATAGCGGATTGTGCCATTATGAAAAGTGTCATATTCTTAATTTTTTCTGACATAAAATCTTACAATGATACATTAGATGTAAAAGATGAAAGGGGAATTATTTTTAATATATCATTAATTATAAAGATGTTCAACGATCTCCTCTTTTCAGTGAACAGTGAAACTATTTGGGATTTATATTTTATTTGATTATGAGCAAGGCAACCAAAAATATTTACGATAAAATGCTAAATATTTATTTATTTGTGCTTGAAAAAAAACAGGGAAATATTTTAGATAGGCAAGAAACATTTATGATTAAATGCAAGCAAATTTTATGTTTTTTGTACATCTATTTACGTTTTTGGCTCCTAATCAAAGTTGTTGCAGAAAATGACCACATGTTTTGCAAAATTCTCATCGATTTATAATTCGAATAGCATGATGTTTCAATTGATTATTTATTTTGAAATGTAAACAGATTATGAATCTATAAACATGTGACATGTCGAATAATTTCTTGGTAATTTTCAAACTGCAAATTAAAGAAGATAAAATAAATTTAATTAACTAATCCTCGATAACGCTCCGCTTTCGTATGTATTCAAATTGATGACTATTATCATTACTATTATAATATGATTACTATTATCATATTAGAAATTGAAATTGAATTAAAGAAAAAAAATGTAAATTATATGCATTTTGAATTTATTTAAATTTATTTTCAATTTTAATGTGCATTTTTTAACATTTTTCATATAATTTTTTGATTCTTAATTTCACATTTTTTATTTCATTTGCAAACAATTAAATAAAAATTATAAAAAATTAGGATTAAATGCAAGACAAAAAAATGGTAAAACATGCATGAAAAGTAAATATTTTTTAAAGTCAAAAATTGTTGAAAATATTTGGGATTACAAATGAAAAACCTTAAAATATTTATGAAAAATCTGAAAGTGGTGAAATATTTTTGTTCTGCCAAAAAGTTCCAAAATATTTATTTAAATTTTTTTTTTTAAATAAATATTTTTGGTTGCCCTGATTATGACGATTCGTATTGACGTGATGAATGAATTATTGTGACTGTTCCAATTACTTAATCAAAAACAGGGGGAAGAAATCAGGGGTGTTCTATAAATTCTATATTGATTTTTATCGTTAGATACGTTTTCCTGAAGAGGGCTAAAATTTAGCCAAAAGCTTAAATTAAAAAATGGAAAAAAAGAGGAATTTGAGTTTTTTTTTTTTTTATTTTAACTGCTCAGAAGAACGTTTAAGAACTGGAATTATTTACATTGATGGAGTAAATATATAAGTTATAAAATCTTATCTCAAATATAATGTGAGATCTGACGTTAGAGATTATTGAATTTAATTTTCAGTAGGGTATTATACTGTTTTTTAATAGATTATTTTTTAAGGCGTTTTTTTATTTTTTCGTTCATTTAATACTATAATAATAATAATAGAGATAATTACAAAATAAAAAACATCTCTCCAGAAAAAAAATTTTTTTTCCAATTATTTTTTCATTAATTAAAATAACTACACGTCTAAGAGTTTAAATAATTATTAGTGGTTGCATTCAATAAGCAAAAAATGTTATTATAAAATAATACAAAACGTACCTGTAAAATAATATGAAATAATTATGGTTGCATTAAATAACGTAATAGCGTAATATAAACAAATAAATCTTTCATACACACAGCTGTAAAAACAAGTTCCCAAAGAAAACAAACACGTTCAAAAAACTTATTCAACAAATTGTGGTGTTTTTTATTAAAAATAGAGCGATTCCAAAAAATTAAATAAATATTCAACTTAACAAAATACCTGGTCCAAGAGCATTTGGACGATTTCTTTATTGCCTTTGTAGCAGGCGTGTTGCAAGGGACTAACTCCATGTTCGTCGACGAAATCGATCTTGATTTTGTTCGCTGCGAAAAGCGTTTTGAGTTCCTCGACTTCGTTATGGCTTATTTTATCGAAAATATCCTTCCGAAGCTGAGAAACAGTTTCCTCATTCGAAGGCGCCATTTTTTGTTATTTTTCGAAGCAAACAGGTTTATTACGGATTTTGTTTATTTATACAAATATAGCTTTAGAGTGCAAAAATGTTGGGGTGTTTTGGGAAGGAAAAATATTCGCGAATATTCCAGAATATTCGTGGATATCAGTGGATATCCGGCTCTAGGGCACTAGAAACACAAGATTCATATCCGCCATTTTCTTTCCAACAGCTGATCCTATTTTTCAGTGCTCTACATCATCTGTTTGTGACGTCGTGTGTTCAGTGTTAGTATTAAAAAAAAAAAAAACGTGAAAAGGATTAGAAGATTGAAGTGAACAAATTCAATGACTTTATTGATATAAATTGAAGATAATCTAGACAGTGACACAGAATATAACGACTGTTGATGGAGTCTTAGTATGAAGCGGCGATCAGTGACAGGTTCTGAAATCATCTGAAACCTACTGAAATCAGAAACTCTATATTTCTCACCGAGAAAGTAAGGTTTTCGAACATTCTATCAAAAAATCTTCAATAAATTTTGATTGTTTCTGATTGGCGATAACACGAAATACTAAAATCGCTAGAAAGTTTTGGAGTGTTTATATTTTTCTTGGTATGCCACTGTGTAGATAGTTAATATATTATTTTTATATAAACCGCTCCAAAAATCTCTGCCCGATTTAGAAATATTTTTCTACAAAATATTGGACAGAAAAACTTACATTTCAATTCTTATACATTAAAAGAAAATAAAAGTTTCCAAATGTATTTCAGAAAAAGAATTAAAAATTTGAAAATTATAAAATCTATGATTTTTAAATTGTAATTTATTAAAAATGTATGTTAGAAATCTTACGGTTTGGATCTATAACATTTTTCATACTTTATATGGGTTAAAATAGAGCACATAAAGTCTCATCTGAAATTAATAATTTTTTGAAAAGTATATTTATGGTGTACTGTGAATTAACATTTTGCTTTCTTCATTAATATTTATGAATTGTTTACTATTTTTGAAAGGAATTTTTTTTTTGAATAATTATATATTTTATAAAGAATATTACAGGTTATACAATTTCTATCTGACTTAAGGAAAAAAATATTTTCATCTTCCAAAAAATATTTTTCGATTTCCCACAGTATTTTCCATCTGTATTATTTTTTTCAAATTTCAGAAAACTTGCGATAATTTTCTACAATGGGTTATCAGTTTTTCTTCAATTTTTGAACCTTTTTATTAGTATAAGGTTTTTTCTAAAACCTTTTACAATTTTAATAGTTCAAAAGAATAACTTTAAATATCCATTAACTTTTCTTAACTTTGAGACCTATTTTTTTCCCCTTTTTAAATACTTTTAATTGAAAAACAATTCTAAAAGTTTCACTTTTTACTACACAAATTTAAATACATTCTAAAAATTCCAAGTTTTTTTTTTTCAAACCAATTTTTTCTACAAAATTCTACTCAGGGCCATTTTTGAACATTCTACTAATAATAAAGAATCTTCAATAAATCTTGATTAGTTTTGATTGACGATAACACATAATACTAAAATCACGATCGTTGAAAATTTTTGGAGTGTTTATTAGTAGATGTTTTTCTGGGTATGTCACTGTGTAGATAATAAATAAACCGGTCTAAAATTTTCTACTTTATTAATAAATATTTTATTACAAAATATTAGATAGAACAACTAATACTTAAATTCATATACTTTGAAAGAAAATAAAAGTTTTCAAATATATTTGAGAACAAGAATAAAAAATTCGAAAATTATGAAATCTATCATTCTCAGATTGTGATTTATTTAAAATGTATATTGGAGATCTTACTGTTTTGATCATTTCTTTTGGAAATTTTTTATACTTTATATGGGTTAAAATAGAGTAAATAAAGTTCTATCTGAATTTAATGAATTTTGTGTTAATATTTTGAAAAGTAGGTTTATAATGCGCCTGAAATAAAAAATTGACTAATTTATACAAGTATAACTTTCATTTTGTAGATAGACAATTTGCTTTCTTCATTATTATTTATGAACTGTTCATTATTTTTAAAAAGAATTTTTTTCTCAATAATATGAGGAGTTTTATTCAAGAACGGCGTTAGCGTGCGAAATCGGGTGAAATTATTGTCCAAACTCGTGACGTCATGTCGGAAAATTAAATTTCACAAACACGAAAAACAAAAAATACCAATTGATAGGTCTTGAAAAATCAACTCAAGTCTACATTTGCAACTTTATTCTATATATAAAAGTTTTCGAGAAAAGAAATTAAAACTGCTCATTTTTGTGATCGAAAAATCTATGTTTTTCAATATTCATTTCGCTGTGAATGATTTGTTATTCATCGGAATCGCATATTTGATAGCAATTGTTACTCGTGGAGATTTAGCGGAGACAACAGTGTTGAAAAATTGAACAACAATTAGTTTTTTTTTAATCCGAAGAAAAAACCCTGTTTTTTTGGTCACGGATCAAAAAACGTCTCGAGGAAGTTTGAGCTGCCCCAAAGTTTTCACGTCCTCGTCGACCGCTAAAGTTCTAACGTTACCCGACCTCGGTTGATTTTTTGATTTGATTTCCCGAGATTTTGACGTTTTAAAGTTTGGTTTTTTATCTGCCGCCAGGAAAATTACTCAATTTGGATAGAAATTTGAGTTCTAGTAAATCGAGTTGTAGAAGTTTATACACCAATGAT
>JAPYZL010115998.1:0-15507 GCA_030522825.1 Platygaster orseoliae
GGGCAAAATGCGCAGTTTTGCGTGGGGCAAAATGCGCAGTGCTTGTTTTGTATTGTTTCGCTGTGTTTGGTCATGTTGCTATTTCCTTCACTTTTTTGTTGTTTTCTACTTTTTTTTTTCGTCAAATTGTTTCTACACCCATAGGGTCGTATCGAGGCCGGGGCAGCGTCCCGGGGCCCTCAAACATTTTATTGTAAAATGTGATGAAGGTAATGAGCAAAAAAAAGTAGTGTGTCACTTTCGAACAGCAAAACTTGTAAAAAACCTCCTTTTTTCAACACCTACTTTTTTTTAATCAAATTTGAAAGTTTGAAGACCTTTTTTTCAATTTTTGTGAAATAACGAACTTTTTATGAATTTGTTTATTTTTTGTTTTTGACATTTTTTTCATCATGGTTCGCGTTTATGTTCGCAAAACAAAGCTGATTGATGGTGGAAAAGTATTCGAAACATGCAAGGCTGTCCGCGAGGAAATATCTGCGAATTGCCCGTCGAAACGCTTTTCTGTTGCTCGACGGACACTCGATCACTACTGACAAAATTTTTGTTCTTAACAAATAAAAATTTTAAGAATTAAATTATGTTTTTAACGACAAATTTTTTATTGAAGTTGTTTACGAAATAATTTATTTTGTGTTTCCCACAATTTTTCAGCAATCAACCTCGTGAAAACCCAATTTTTATGCAATTGCGCATTTTGCCCCAGCGTAGGGTAAAATGCGCAGAAAATCGTTTTTTTTTTAGATATATATATGAGGCATAAAATTCAACTAGAACTAAAGTTGCCTGAGGTTAAATTGTAGCCACATATATGGGCTACAATATAGTGCCATTTGCAGATCCTCTCAGTCCTTATGCTGCCTCAAAAATCTAATAATATCTAAAACTGCGCATTTTGCCCCAGTCTCCCCTACAACATAAAAAATGTATAAAAAATTTTTAAATTTTGCAAGATTTTACAATTATTTGAAATTATTGACAGTTTTTCGAATACAAATCGTTATTAGATTTTTCAAATTTTGAATGTTATAAAACTTATTTGAACTCCATTAATTTTTTTAAAAATGTGTTGAAGTGATTGATTATGTTATTGTTTTCAAAACTCTACAAGGCTTTTAGATTTATATTAGAAAATTGGAAAATATTATCATGCTTATCGCCAAAAGGTGTGATAATACAAACCGTCTAAATTTGTAGGAACGTGTCCTGTTATTGAACAAACTGTTAAATTTTTTAGGATTTTCGACAGTCTTCCAAATCGTCAATGTATTTCCAATTTACCAAAATTTTCTATCTTTCTCACATGATACATCTGCTCAAAACTTTCTATAGTTCTTCAGTACTTTTAAATTAATATTAAAAAAGCATCATGCACATTTCAAGTAAAGACGATGCATAGAATCTACAAATTTCATTAACATTTTCCGAAATTCTACCAATTGTCTGAATTTTTTTGAATCACTGACCTTCTCTAATATTGTTTTTGTTTTTATCTTTTTCGAAATTTTTAACGTTTTAAATGTAATCAAAACAACCCACTAATTCATAAATTAAAAAAAAATTTCTAACATAAGTGACATTCTTCGTAATTTCCCTTGATGATACCTTAATTTTGTCAGATTTTTATTGAAAATTTCACTGCAATGTTAAAATTGTGCTATAAACCATTCTCTTTAGACAAAAATCATGCTATCTCACGAAATTCTATGGTATTTAAAGAATATTTGATGTTTTTTACATGTGCGAGAAGAGATCAAAGGCAGCAAATAGCTTGACGTGCTTCGTGAAAGTTCTCCGTATCGATGTTATATCGCGCTACTTAAGTGCTGAAATAAGTTTGCAAGTTCATCGCGGCGTTGAGAACCTTTGATTTCTTGATGAGTACAGAATTTTTTCGTAATGTTCGCAAAATAATGCCAGAGATTTTTCGAGCAAATCTATAAAATAGAAAGTATGAATTTTTTATTGAATTACTCGATTTAGTTCATATAACCACTTTTACATACCTGATGACTACACTTCTCCGTCATAGGACCGAAAAACCAACCTTGTGGTTCGGGGATGAAAAAAAAGTGACGTTATTAGGCACGTAAAACATTGTGTGCACCTCTCAGAGGTAGTTTGCCGTCCGAGAGACACACAATGTCCTAACCTCAAATTTCAAATCCTCAAATTTCTGTATTCAATTCTAACCTCAAAGCTTGATATTTGGACGGGCTTTGGAGATTAGAATCGAATAAAATATGGTATTGCAAGTTTTCCTAATGCATTTTTGGACAAACGATTACAGCCCTCGACTTCACCTCGGACTGCAAACCTTCATTTCGTCCAAAATGACATTGTCAAAACTCACAATAATTTACTCTCATTTAACTCTCGCAAAGAATATGTAAATCCGGACCCCTTTCTGAGAGTTAGGGAAATAAAGAATAATCTGATTGCTGACGTATACTGCGTGGAAGAAATACTTCTCCAACGGTTGTTCAACAAAAACCTCATATCTGAAATGACCGGAAACCATGATACAAATGTGTGTCGATACAAGATGGAGGCCATAGTCAATAAAACAATAAATTAAAGTGATTCAACGACAAATAAAAATTACAAGGAAAAAAATTTTTTTCAGCAAACACAAGTGAATAAAAAAAAAACATGCAAACAAGATCAATGAATGAGTGAATTTTTGTAACTCAAAATTTGACGACGAAGTTTTATTTCTCTTGCGCACCTCTAATAATAGTATGGATGAAATTAAGCCTTGCAGTCAGAGGAGTGAACTTTTGCCGTCAAATTATAAACTTCAAAAATTCACTCCAGTTATGAAAAATTTTTAATAGTTTTTAATTTCGCTGCCCTTTTGCTTGATTTTACTTTTTTCATTTGTTCTTGATTCAATAATTTTTTTTTTCTTGTAATTTTAATGTATTCTTTAATCACTTTAATTTATTTTAATTTTTGTTAAATGCATATAGGTATTGAGTACAGCGAATTTTCCTCGTAAATTAAAAATCATATTATACGCTCTTGAAACGCTAATAATCAAAATATATAATAATCAAAATGGTACCTCACTATACACAAATATTATAATATCTCAATATGTATTATGAGATACATTATAAAATTTACAACTTTTCAGTACTTTTTACTGCCTATATAAAGTACTGTTAAGTATTTCATGTTATCAATTTACGAACATCAACATTTTCAAAGTATTTTCTTAATTTAACAATATTATGTAATTTTTTTTGTTACATACTTATAGGTAGTATGTGCAGTGAATTCATTCTTCTCATAAATAATATTCTGCGAACTTGAAACATTAAACAAATAATTTATAATCATCGAAATTGTATTTCACTGTACGTAGATATTATATCTTGATAATATCGGATATATTGTAAAACTTACAATATTCTGTTACTTTTCACCATTTACATGTCAGAATGTACTACTTTTTTTTCTGAGTGTGTTCTAGATAAAAATTATTCCTGAACATGGAGCGATGAAAAATTGATAACCCATGAATCTGTAAACCGAGCTAAATGCTACTTTTATAGAAACTTGACATTGTTCAGGAAACTATTGCTGATTTACTTGCAAAATAAACTATTTCGAACATGAGAATGTAAAGGGTAAGAAACTAGTCGAGCGTCATTGAACTCCCGTCGCTGAACAATCTAGGTCCGTGTATGTTGAACAGGAAGTTGTTATAACAGATATAGGGACCACATGTTGGGAAGTTAAGTGCCGGAGACAAACAAATCAACGCGTATGAGCACTGATTCAAAGTTCTGGCGACCGTTTTTTTTGTTTTGTTTTGTTTTGTTTTTTGTTTTTTGTTTTTTTTTTTTTTTTTTTTGAAATAGAGTTTTCACGAAGGTACGTGAAATGAGAGTGCTTCAAAGTATGTCATTCTAATTTTACACTTAAGTACGATGATAGTCTTAAAAAATAACAATCAAATTGAATTCATTGATTAATTGAGTTGGATTAATTTATTAAAATTTTACTGCAATGAATTTAGATTTGAAAAAAAAAATTTTTCTAGAGTGCATCCAAAATTCAATTTCCAATAATTATCGCGAGTCCGTAAAACGAAAACAGAGAAAATGAGTCAGACATTTTTGCCGACACTACGCCTTATAATTCATTGCGACGTTAACGGGCGAAACAAAAAGTTCACGATTCTTAAATACGAACTTAATCGACCATTACCATCTCGCAACGCGGTGCAAGATCATGCGGAACTTTCACAAAAACGCTAAGGTTACGTGAGAAGAGAAAGAGAAGACGCAACATTTCTCTCTCGGCCTTTTGCCAGTTCAATGGGATGTACGCATGCTCGCTCATTGCGAGTCCCGAACAATTCTGTGGGGCTGAGAAATTCGAACACAATGGCAGGTTAAAAAATCTGTGGCCTGAAAATGCACGTAGGAAGTCGCTGACATTTTGAAATGCCAGACGAGATTCTTAGGCAAGAAAATTTTTTGTCCGCTTCTAACCTCAAAGTTTGACATTTGGACAGACTTTGAGACTAGAATCGAATAAAGTATCATTCATATCATGTTGCGATCGCCAATTTTGGCTGTAAGGGGTGTTTTCGTCCGAGGCGAAGCCGAGGTCCGAAATCCTTTAAATTTTTTTATGGGGAGGAAAAACGTTAAATACGTCTCTGGGGACGGGAATTCGTTAAATTTAATCTTTGTGTTGAAAAACTAATTTGGAAAAAATGTATTTTAATTATCGAAATTCAAATACATAAAAATCAGTAGTTTCTACTTCAACCACAAAATGTACACAACCTACATACACACTACTGAAAATTTGAAGTATTCATTACTCATATTTTCTTTTTTTGTTGGAATTCCTTACCTTACTTTCTTTTCATAATATTAAATCTGAATTTGCAGTGAAAACATTGCAAAACACGAAAAATGAAACTCGACCTACAAACCATCTTAGAGACTCAACAATGTTGCTTTCGTATTTCAATTAATATTCCAGCGTTGAATAACAAAGAGATTCAGTAGCAGGAATGAAATATCGAGGCATGACTTTGAATGTCGCAGCCAAGACAAACCTATGGGGCAATTAATCATTCGAGACGTGTGAAAAGCACATTGAATAATTATTTCTCTCGCGACACGAACGCGATGCGTTTCAAGATGTATCAATTTTTACAGACGACTCGAAACGTTGGAGCTTTTTTAACCGAAATAAAACGATAGTTTTTGTCTTTTATATTTTTTTGGAAAGAAAAATAGTGTTATAGTTACTCAGTAAAGTCAGAGAGTTTTATTATTAAATAAGTCTAAAATAACTCAAAATATACTCACTAAGATCTAGATAAAATAACAAATAATTTCATGAAAGTTCTTAAAGTTGAAGAAAATTCCAAATTTTCAATAAAACTGAACAACAAATAATATAATTCTCCGTTTCTAAAGAACTTTTTCTCCAACAAAATTCTAATAATATATTTTTGGCTAGGAAAACGTACAAAATTAAAATATTTAAAAATGCTTTTAACCCGAAAAATCGGAGAAAAAAATGTCAGTCTACAAAATAACTTAAAATTTAAAAAAACGTTGATCCCTGACCCGAATCATTGGATTTTAGGAATCTACATAAAAAAATATAAAAATACTATAAAATAATTAGAATTATACAAATACTGAAAAAATACTAAATGTAATGAAATTGTATGGAAGAACTTTTTTCTGAAAAATCTGAAAAAATATTCATTATCTGTAAAACTTCGAATTCTAGTGCATCGATTTCAAAAAAGTGTATAGAGCAAATACAGATTACACTAGAAATCTAAAAAAAAAATACGAAAATACGAGAAATCTATACAACATGAAAATTCTATGGTTTATAGACGAAATATTATCACAAATCTTTTACATTACTGAAAATCTATCACAATTCATTTTCATTGCATGAAAATGAAAATCTTTAATTGTCAAATGCTGACTTGAGTAAATCTTCGTAAAATACTAAGTTAAATAAGGAAAATTACATACTCACTTGATTTCCTTTATTGCAATAAAATCGTGCAGAATCATTGATATCTTCGATGCAATTTTTTTCTTCATTAATTCTGAAATTTTTAACATGAGAAGGCTTTGCAAAAACTATTACAATTTTTATTAAAACTCGTCTTAATCATAATGATTCGTCATAATTTGCTGATTATGCTTACTTTTTTCGTATTTTCTTTGAAAATTGATATAGCATTATCATTATCAAATATGATTCATGAAATATGATGAATATAATGAAAAAAACTCATGAACATTTTCTGACATTTCATGAAATTTCGAAAACATTAAAAATTATTGGAAGAGTTTCAAATATTCATCGTTGTATCATTTTTCGAAATTCTCCAAATTTTAAACATAATACATTTTATTTGAAAGTCTTTAATTTTATGGAAATTTTTTCTAGTCATTGAATGTTTTATTGTTTCCAATAATTTTCATAGTTTTTAGATTTTATTAGAATATTAAAAAATTTAATTATTCTGATCATAAAGAGGTGTGATAATTAAAACTTTCTAAATGTATAGAAACGTATTCTGTAATTTAACAAACTTTTCAAATTTTTTAGAATTATCGGCAGTCTTCAAAATTGTCAATTTTCCTTGTCAATTTTCCAAAACTATGTAAATTTAGTTTATGGTACAAACTGTTTTGAACTTTTGAGAATTTTTCAATACTTTTAAATAAATATTGGAAAACCATCATGCACATTTCGAATCAAGACAATGCTTAGAATCTACAAAGAATATTAACAGTTCCCAAAATTCAACAAATTTTTCAAATCATTTCGAATCAATGATCCTCTCTAACATTGTGAATGTTTTTTTCTTTTTCGAAATTTTCAACGTTTCCACGTATTACAAACTACCCAAAAACTCCTTAATTTTATAAAGATTTATTTGAGTGGGATTTTTCATAATTTTTTAATACGGTAAGTTTTTCAGGAGCTCAAATTTGTTTTTCTACCTTATCTTAACCCACCATTTACATTTATAATTATTCTGTAGCCAGGATTACTGTAATTTGAAAGTTAGTGAAATTGGGAATACCGAATTCTCTTCAAATTCGAGAACTAACAGAAAACCATCTATTCCGTCCATTGGATTTCAGTAAGTAGTTTTTTGATAATTTTTACCAATTTCCATAATTTTAAGTTTTCAATTTTATAATTACTGCCTTTTTAACAATAATTTTTACTAAGTAAACGCATTATTTTGTTCTTGTTAGTATTACCGTTGATGTCTAGGTTCACTATTCCTTTTTTTTTGTCTACATGAAATAATAATTCATTTCACCCTTATTTCGGGAGCGGTTCGAAGCCCCGAAACCCCCTCTGCAAAAAAGTATAAAATAATTTTCATCACTCTAACCTCAAACCGGAAATTTTGACGTGACTTTGAGGCTATTGTGTTGAAAAATTACGTTCGCAATCGTGAGCTAGTCAATTTTGGGTTTGCCTATTTTGTCCCTCGCCTTCGGCTCGGGCAAAAACGTACGGCTTCGCCAAAATTGACTCTAGCTCCCGATTACGAAAATAACTATTTCATCACTATCAATATTATCCGCCATTCAGGTAGAGAACAAAATTTATCTTTCTCGATGTTACCTACCGACATCGAAGACCAAAAGTCACCGTAAACAATATCTAATAAATAATTTTTATAGTACCTAACACAACGATCTCGTATCTGCATTAATTTCTCAATACGACAGATTTTCCGCAATCTCCCACTTATCACCTTTTGAATTTTCACTTCCAAATAGCACTTAGATTAAATCGAAACGTCAAAATCCGTCTTTGGCTGGGGATCAATATTACGGGGAAAGGCACATGACCGGCGCGTTCCGCACCGGTTTTGTAACGCACTCCGCAATGGAAAAGGGAGCTTTTTCATCGGAGGAAAAAGCTCCAGGAAAATTTTTCAACTGTCACGATATTCGTTGGAAAAATGGGCGGGGAAATTTTTAATCGAGCGAGAACGTTAGTTGGCGCGGAAAAGTTGACGTTAGACTGTCATATGAGATTATTAGTGAGAAAAGCGCGAGCTTTTGGGAGAGCTTCTGCGCCGGCCTGAGATTGTCGCCAAGGCGACGCGGATCGATCCATCGAAATGAGGATTTTGGGTTCTCGATGCCTCGATTTTGATTAATCTAAGAAACTCACTTGATTTTCTATTTTTGAATTTGGCATTTAGAATTGACAGTAGAGAGATTGTTCATTTGTTTAACCATTAAATTCGAAATGTGCATAGGTTTGAAGGTTGAGAGTGATCGAAATTGAAGTATAGCTTGAGTGATTACCTTAGAATTCCTATTTATATTAGCGTTTTTCAGTATTTCAGTATTTCTGCAATTAATATTGTACAATTTATCGACAAGAATTCTTTAAATTCATTTTTTAACAATTAGAATACATCTTACATTTGTATTGATTTACTGTATTTTTGAAAAACTATAATTTTATCGAAGATAACTGCAGATTTAAAAATTTCAGAATTTATAACTCTATTTCAAAAGGTACGAATAATTAAGAAATTTCAACAAAAAAAAGTTAATATGATAAAGAGTATAACTGTTTTATGTTTACTTATTTGATGGGAAAATCTAAGAAAATTTCAAATGATCAGACTTTTAAAAGGGTAATAATATAAAGAAAAATATTGTAAGTAATTTAAATGACTTGATTATGATAAAAATTGCATTGAAATACTGTGGTTCTTGAACAGCCCACAACATATAGGATTCTTCATCTAAAATTATTTAAATAAGATTTTTAGCTCTGTCAGATTGCAGATTCTAATCATAACATTTAAAGTGAAGCGTCTTTGAAATAATTTTTTCATTTACTGAATGAAGAATAATTGAGCAACTAGAAAAATGAACGTTCGAATAATGAACTCGTGACTTTAAAATAAGACACTTGACTAACGTCTGGTTATGAAAAATCAAATTTTTCAAATTTTGTATCTCATGATAATTATTATAACGATTTTTTTCGAACTTATAACAAAATAAGTGCCGGAAGGGAAGCGAGTAATGAAATGAATAAAAATTTTCTATTTTCTATTTTGGATTAGAAATTTTGGAAATAGTATATTTTTTTCGTAATAAAAACAAATTTACTGTATTCACTAAAAATTGTGTTGATTTCCTCTTATCCTTACTATTCGGTGTTCTAAATTTATGAATTATTGATAAAGATTTTCTCCTTTATTTGCTGCAAAGTAAAAAAGTTGAGAAAAATTCAGAAAGAAACGAATGAATAATAGTTATGTATAGGTTCAATTTTAATTAACGTAAAAGAATAATGTCAGATTCAAACAGATTTTTGATCTTGATGATTCATAAAAGGAATCTTACAAATCGAAATTTTTTGTTATTGTTAAAATAACTATTTAATTCGCTTGATTTTTCTTATAGTATGAAAGTTTTAGATTAAGAATTATCAGCTAAATTTACGAATCATTTGAAAAAAGCAAGTTTTAGCTTGAATCATTAAAAAATCGAGCGAAAAAAAATTGCAAATGTTAGCATATCAAAATTATGATAAGTCAATAACTATCATAACCCTGATTATATAGAAATTCACACACAACTATCAAAATAAAAAATTTCGCTTCTTTATGTTCTTAATTGATTCAATCCATAACTTCATTATCGATTCTTTTATTTCTAACTTTTTTTTCATTTCTTATCCTTAAATAAATTCTATAAAGAAAATTCATGAACGGTATAATTCAAAATAATGGATGTTCAATCAATGGGTACAAATTTAGCGGTTAACTAACACGAAATTATCTACTTCATCATTTTTCTTGACGATGTAACTGCAGTTTTTTTTGAAGAAAATGCATTAGATCGATTGTAATAAAATATTTAGAAAAAGGATTTGCTGTATCAGGAAAAAGATGTGCTGTTCTAAACTTGACAAAACGAATTTTTTTTAAGCGGTAGCTTACTTTTTTGTTATTTCAACAAATATTTTTTGCTGTTAGAACACAATTACTATGCAATGGAATTTCATGAATAATAATTATGCTTTGCTAGCAAAAAATATGTGTTAAGGCAACAAAAAAATAAGCTTCTACTAAAAAAATTCGTTCTGTCATATTGTATTGAAACAGCATACCTTTTCGCTGCTACAGCAATTCCTTTTTTTTCTGTGACCAAATGGTTCTTAATTCCTTTGTTTTTTTAGTCTTTTAGTATCACAATTTATTGATGTAACTATACGTTATTACAAGTTAAAGTACAATATCATTAAACGATTAAATGTAGTTAATATCTAGATCTTCAAATTTCAGAAAAATCTCTATAAAATCTTCGAAGTACTTGAATGATTAATGAATCAGGCGAAAACATTTTGAATGTTGAAAAATCTAAAATAATGGTAAATCATGAAAAATCGTAACCCTGTTATATCGAAATTCATTCAAAATATCAAAATAACGAATTTTTATAATTTCTACGAATAATTTATTGATCCTAAAATTAGAGATAACATTGTCCCCGGTTGTCTGTCAGTAACAAAGACTACTCCTAGGTGAGACGCCACCATTTCCCCGAAAAACTAAAGCCCCGAAAGGGTTATTTAACCGAATATCGAGAGACCGAAAAGAGGAATCGCTGAATCTTGAAGTCCCCGGAACCGCACGAGACCGAGCGTGAATTGCCCCGCTTACCCAATGCGTCGAACGAAAAAAGAACCAACAATCCATCGTCCCGAAACATAATATAACCGAAATATCGAATGCCCGACAATGAAAAACCCCGTTTTCTTAAAAGCCCAACTTCGCGATCGCCCGAGAACTCACATTTCCTAATAATTGAAAAACCGAAAAAATAAAATACCGAAAAAACTTTGGATCGGAAACTCAAAAGACCGTCTCCGCATATTTCCGAATTCATAAAATGTCGATATTTCAAATCCCCGATAACATATTGCGAGGAAAAAAAAAAGGTACCGATTGTTTAAGGTCACGAATAAATTTGTCACCGATTCGTGTATGTCACGATTTTAAAAATGAAAGAAATTTCAAAACGACGAAAAAAAATTTGCCCTTTAAACGTAATATCCCTCCAAGCTGTAAAACCGAATAACCATATGAAAGAAAATTTTATCCATCGAATTGGCACTACGTCGAATAAAAAAGTTCCCGAAATAGCATACCCTCGAAAAAATTTTTCCCCGACATTAAAATGCGCCTAATCGCTGCTTCCTCACACGCGCAATGATCTGCATACAAAAAAGAACGAAAAAATTTTACGACGATTATTCATTGTACGGAAAAACTATTTCCCCTTCTAAATATTTCACCTCTTCCGCGAAGCGTCGAATGGGCAAGGTTAAGAATGGTTATGGTACGGTGAGTCAGCTTGCGTCTCGAAAAATTATTTGACCGAATACGGATGTCTCCGCGAGCTCGAAAGCCCGAGTAGATAAAATCACGAAACTTTATTGCGCTGAAATTTCATTTACCCTAAAAACTTAGGAGACGATAACATTTTTCCTCGATATTTCCAAAGTCCGAACTTCTTTTTTCTCGATCTCTCATTATTCCGCAATTTTTAATCAATGCCTAAGAAAATTGGGCACTTTTTCGTCGTTTTGAAGTTACTTTCATTTTCAAAATCGTGACATACACGAATCGATGACAAATTTATTCGTGACCTTAAACAATCGGTACCATTTTTTTTCCTCGCAATTTGTTATCGGAGATTTAAAATATCGTCATTTTATGAATTCAGAAATATGCGGAGGTGGTCTTTTGGGTTCCCGATCCAAAGTTTTTTTGGTTTTCCAATTATTAGGAAATGTGAGTTCTCGGGCGATCGCGAAGTTGGGCTTTTAAGGAAACGGGGTTTTTCATTGTCGGGCATTCGATATTTCGGTTATATCATGTTTCGGGACGTGGGGCAATTCACGCTCGGTCTCGTGCGATTTCGGGGACTTCAAGATTCGGGGATTCCTCTTTTCGGTCTCTCGATATTCGGTTAAGGGGACAGCCTCCTATAGATTAGGATTTTCGTGCCTCAAATTTGTCCGTGGATTAAAAAAAACTATCAATCTGAGATATTTGAATTTTTGAGCAATTATTCTTCTTTATTTATTCTAATTGAGGGCCTGGAAAGCATAACTGCCTCCGACGGCATCTGATCTCGAGCGTCGGAGGCGGTTATGTTTTCCAGGCCCTCAATTACAAGAACAAATTTTTTTGGAAAATCTTGCTTCGTTCTCGAGATTTGGGCTGCCAAAGTTGACCGTGCATTTTTCGGAGAAGCAAACGGCGTGCACTCTGGAGCCTCCAAAAATGATTTGAGAACCAAAATGTTTGACAATATTTGTTAATGATTAGGTCCTTAATGGACTGACGTTTTTGTTTTATGGGAAAAAAAAATTTTTTTTTTAACACGACTTTTGTAAAAAATCAATTTTTTTTCTATATTGCTGATGAAAATTGTAATAAAAATTTTGTTTAACAGTTCGAAGAACGTCAGTCCATGGGAAATTTAATAGATTTTAATTTGATATAAAAATCATTGGAATCGGTTGAGAAGTTTTAAGGCTATCGTGCACGCCAGTGAAAAATGCATGGTCAACTTTGGCAGCCCATATCTCGAGATCGGAGCAAGATTTTCCCAACAAAATTTTTTTCGTGATTAGAATAAATAAAAAAGAATAATTGTTAAAAAATTGAAATATCTCAGATGGATAGTTTTTTTATAATCCACGGACAAATTTGAGGCGCGAAAACCCCAATCTATAGGAGGCTCTCCCCTTAAATAAACCTTTCGGGGCTTTATTTTTTCGGGGTAATGGTGGCGTCTCCCCCTAGATACTAAAGAATAAAGACACGCACTAAAACGCGACGCTCATATCAAAATGATCGAAAACAAATCGCCGCGCCGTTTGGAAAAGCACAACCTTCGTGTTTGTTTTCAGATACCAGAAGCACCTTTTTTGTGCTTGTTTTGCAAAAAAGGTTTTAAATCCTCGTATCTCAAAAATCGTATCGCAAGAACTCAATGTATTTGATTCGAAAACACGAAAATAAAGGAAAATAAAACAAAAACATTAATGTTCGCAATAAATTTTTTTACTTTTCAGCTATATATGCCTGTGGAATCAAAGGTAAACAGTTCATAGCATTACTCCAAAATAACATAACCGAACTTGTATAAGATCACATAATATTATGGCCATACATCTCTAAGTCCATCTCTATATTTCAAAATTTCAAAAAAATCTCTATAAAATTGCTCATGTGCTGGAACTACCTTAAACGGTTTTCCTGTTTTATATAGCTTGGATAGGCACAAATCCCTGTAAGGCACCTTTACGTCACGGCTTACGGCGATTCCCGCGACGTCAAAGTCCACTGCCTGCTTTCGGTCGTCCAAGCCATAACCATTCTTGTGAATCGCCAACTGCAACATGGCTTTCCGGGTGCTGAAACGTAATGTCGAATAGGTCTTTCGATTTCTTGCGCGCTTTTTGCACTCGACGTTTCGTGTCACTTCCTTCGAGAAATGTAATCGCTGCGCTATTATGAATCGGAATGATCGTATTACCGTGTCGTAGATTGATTCTCGTGGTTTGTTCTCAACTGGATAGCTCTGTTTTGCGCCTCGTTTGATGGAAACGCTATTGCATTTTTTACATCGTGGAATGTCGCGATAAAAAAGGGAAAACCGTGGAAAGCAAAATTGTTTTCATTGAAGAGGCGAGAGCAGGAAAATTACATTGTCGGTGGAAATACTTCTAATGAGTTTTTTTGGTGGTATCCTGTATCATAAGCAAGGCAGAAAAAAATCGTTTACAAAAAACTATCGGATTACTTATTTGTTTGTTTATTTATAGACGAAAAAACCCCAAATCATTTAAAATAAATGAAAAAATCGTCAAATGATTTACAAAACAATCACGATATATATTTTACAAAAATGGCAGAAGATTTCAATACATAAAATTCTCGCAGAACGTTATAATTGGTTTAATGAAATGAAGTTGAAAGGTTACGAATTTCTTAATAAACATTATTGCATTGTGAATAATTAATAAATGTCTAAATCCAAAATATCCTATGACTCAGAATAAAGGTTTAGTTACAAACTGTAACCACTCATTCTACTATGTCATAATAATATTTTTTTATTATATTTCATTCTACTTACAATTTAAAAAATTCATAATTTTTTCAACTTGAAAAAAAAATATTTTGTCCGCTTTTACCGGAGTAGAAAAAACGGGAGTATACTTCAGTAACCTTAGTCTCCCAGATTATACTAAAAATTGATTAAAGTATATCAATCGATCTCCCCAAGTATACTTATTGAAACAAATGCATACTTTTGGGTGACTTGGCATACCGAATTTACTTTTGGTAGACTGCGGTATATTGTTATTAAAAAATAAGTATACCAAAAGTAGACTTGTCTCCCAAGAGTATGCATTTGTGCCAATAAGTATACTTGGGAAGATCGGTTGGTATACTCTTTTCGGTAAAATTAACTTTTAGTTGACTTTGGTATGCTACAGGGAATTAAAGTATACTTAAGTATACTTTTATTTTTTCTACTCGGGTAACCTACAAGTTTGACGTTCTCTCTCAGTTTGAATTAGTCAAATTTAACTATTTCATAGTAATTTTTTACTATTTCAATTAGTAGGAATCCAGTTACTAAGAAATAGTTAAAATTACTAATTCAATTAGTGAAACTAGCTCACCATTTGAAGAAGTAAGAAATGACTAATCAATTAATAGTTTTTTACTTAAATAATTAGTAAAATATAACTTATTCTGTAGTAAATGTTGTACGTGTAAAAAATACAACAATTGCCAATTCAGAAGTCGATTTTTACCAATGATTTAGTATTTAGTCATTGTATTGATGTTCTAATATTTATAATGACTATCAAATTAGTGATCGAATTTGGGTAGGTTAAGACAAGAATTCTTTTTTTTCCATGCATATGTTCGAATGGCCGCTTTTTTACGATGATTCGCGTAAACACAGCCCTCTTTTCGAGCAGCCATAAAATCAGCGGAAGAATTCTTCTTTGTTCCCTGCTATTCGGGATAAAAGAATAAAATCCGGATAGCAGGGAACAAAGAAGAATTCTCTCGTTGATTTTATGACTGCTCGGAAAGAGGCCTGCGTCACGTGTTTCATCGTAAGCGGCCACTCGAACACATACATGGAAAAAAATATTGTATGTTACATGGGAAATGCTCGCTCGTAGAATCGTTCTATTCCTCCCTTGTAGCATAAATATCTATTTGAGTGCTATGTGCAAGGCCGCGAATTCGCGGTAGCGTCTGAAGCACAAATGACGCCCGGCTATTAGGGTTGTCGATATGAAATCGATTAATCGAAAAATCGATTTTCTTGTTTCAAATATCGATTAATTTTCGATGATTTTTGCCTACCCGATTAAATCGATATACGATTATTTCTT
>JAPYZL010116035.1:0-11307 GCA_030522825.1 Platygaster orseoliae
ATATTTCCTGCTGATTTCCTAGTACCCCAAAAAGAGGCTTTTGTTCCCGCATTCCATAGAAATAAAGTGGCCTTTTTTACGGATGCATGGGAAAAAAACATTTTTCTGAGTTTATGCGTTAGTAGGTAAGCGTGGATGGTTTTGGATCAATTAATTTAAGTACATTCCATCACAGAATTTCCATAAAATACGATGTTTGACGAAATGAAATCGTAATTTACCTCTTCAATCTGTCAAAAACGCAATCTCGATTTTTCAAACTAATCCCAGTCGCGAATCCTCTTTATTCACGAACGCAATCGCGATCTCGATCAATTGTCCAATTAAGAGTTTTTATTGGTTTCTGTGAATTAGAATCTTGATCATACGAACGCAACGGGCTTAATCTTGAGTTTCGATTTTCTCTCCCAAGTTTGAATATCCAGGACAACAAATTCACTTGTAGACAAAACTTATCGAAACGTGATTTGCCTCGGAAATTTACGATCAAAGGTGCCTTTCGCTGCGACGACGAGTGGAATTTCGGGGCAAAGAGGATTCTCTCTGTGTGTGCACGTTGAGATGCTTAAATATTGTTACTTTGAAGTTTTTTATTTTTCATAAGAGCTATCTTTGCAGAAAAACCTACACAGCAATGAATTGGGTTAACTGAAGGCACGACGTGGATATTATTAACTCAGAACTATGTAATTTCTGACTTTGTTATAAATTATGTTTATCATATACAAAACACCATTTATCAAATTATGATAGATGAAATATTGATTGACTCGAAATTATATAAAGTAATCGATTCAGAAAAAAACAAATTGAAAGAAACGTTAATGATTCCAGCGCTTTTAAATCAGCTATATTTTTTTTGAACCGAGTTTCGTTGAAACTAGAACGAAGTTTAAGGGTCAATTTCCGCTAATTACGTCAAAAATTCGTTCATTTATTTCGAACACATCTTGGGTTATAAATTGTGGTTTATTGCCGTAAAATAGCCTATTTTATTGCAAATTTTAGTGGTATAGCGCTTCTTTTTATAAAAACGTACGCGAAATAGCAGTGAACTCAAAATTTTATGACCCATAAATCCATGTATGAAGTTGTTGGGAAATCCCCATCAACTTTTGTTATTGAACTCGCGTCACATAGTGAATATTTGAGGTTAATATTTATGGGAAACATATTCACTTTTCGTTGCTGTCGTTATTTGAAAGATTTTTTTTCTGTTTAACTATATTGCAACAAATTAATTTCTTAATGGATAAGAGATAACTTTATATTACATTTACAAGTAAAAAACTATCGTTATTTGTTATTCATCATATATATTTCGACAGTATGAGCGATTTCAATATAAAAACTCATCATTTATCTGGATTTCGAAGCATATGAAAAATGCTGTTAACAAAAAAAAATAAACAATTTTTTTTAGTTAGAATTTTACATTCTAAAGTTAAAAAAAAAGTATAATCACCGAATATTGAAAATAATATAACACATTTTCTAAACATTGTAAGTATATGTCTGTATACGGAAAATTTCGCTCCTGAAAGTCAATCTTATTTTAAGATGCAACAAAATTAAGGCACGACTTGCAATTCAAACATCGTCTTAAATTCGAACCATGTTTAAATTGTTTTTTTCGCAAGGAAGTCTAAAATCAAAATGCAATGTCTTGAATCAGGAAAGATTTCCTCAAACATAGACAAAATTTGCTGTAATATTTAAATTTCAATTGGAGTCTTGATTTTTTAATATCTTGAAATAAGATACGATTTTGGAAGTGTTTGAAATTAATAAAAGAGAGTATTTAAAGTTGATAAAAAGTTTTGACTGAATGAAGTGTGCAAAAATTCACTCTTTACAAACGGCATTGTCGTAGAAATCTTTGCACATTCAATGCTGCATCATGATTGATCAAAATCTCAGCACAATCACAAGTGTTTTTAGTTATATTGCAAACATTCTCGCATCATTGACGAATTTGATTGAGCGTGAGAAAAGTGCAAAAAGTGTGTGCATGAAAAGTGTGTGAAAAAAATCAAATTTTCTTTTTCCCAGAATTTATTTTCCCAAAAATTTTTTTCCAAAAAAAAAAATTTATCAAAAATTTTTCGAATTTTCGTGTTCAAAAATTCCCCAAATCAAGCGTCAATGATTTTTGTTACTAAAACTGTCAATAAGTGACAGTCGTTTGTTTTGTTAATAAGTTATTTTGTTCTTTTTTACATGTGAAATTTTTATTTATTAAATGCATTTCGATGCATTCATTGGCACATGACTTATGAGAAATTTTCAATTTTGTGCATGAATATATTTTGAGCTACATCACAAAAAATTGTTTGTTTATTTATTTAGATTATGTAGAAAAAAGAAAATTCCAGGACAAAATTTTTTTAAAAAAATTGCTAGAAAAAACAGTTTGTGGAAAAAGAAAATTTGGGAAAAAATTTGTTTGGGAAAAGTGGGCCCCCACAACTTTTTGAGTTGATTTACATGAAAATTTACAATTTTGTGGAAAAAAGCGAAGTGTTCTGTGTAATGAGGAAACGGATGAAATTCTACGTAAGTAGAGTGACCGCGGAAAATGCAGAAACCGCGCGCGTTGTTCGCGCAGCGGTGGCGGGAGAGCACAGGGGCCGACGACACGGATGGGGCTGGGGGTGGCGACGGCCGTCGTGCATGGCTCAGTCGTGCGCCCACCGTGTCCCGGGTCGAGTGCGTACGTTTGCCGGAAAATTTACTTCCGCTCAAACATCATCTTCAAAAACAAATCCATTAATTTTTTTCTTCCCTTCGTTGCTGTGCACGTGATTCGAAAATCCGAAAAATATCGTGGAAATATCAAGGGACTCTTCCTTCATACACCCATCAGATACCCCATGGTTCATGGGGAAATTCACTCGGGAAATCGAGTGAATTTTTGCAATTCAAGAAGATTTTGACTGCTCGTGTGGAAATCGATGGTGGGAATTTTCCCGTGAAAATTATGCGAACCGAGGGGCGGAGAGGCAGGGGGAGTGGGGTTTTGGGAGTTGTTTTGGATTTCGTTGAAAAATTCAACTTTTGAATAAAGTATTATTGAGAATTTATTTTTTTATTTCAAACTACTTTTATGGGAAAAAATTTGTTAGATCGGAAGTTCTTATCTTGATTTTGAACCATGAAGAAAATGATAGGGACTTATGACAATTAAAAAAAGATATAGTACAGTTACCGAATATTTAATTAATATTTTTCATTTGAGAAGATTTATGAGGTTAATGTTTAGATATTAGAAAAAACTAAAAATTTTCAGAAAAATAAGTATAATGTTTTTTTACAGTTATCTAAATTAAATGAAGTCTTTAACTTTTCCATAAATAATCATCTTATATTCCATCGTGAACAAACAGTATTTTCTTTTTAAGCAAAAAAAAAACAAATTTTATTTATGTACATTTCTGGAATAATTTTTCCGGTGAATATTTTAAGATTCAAATTCCAAATTAAAAAGTCTGTGACTGTGTAAAAAAAAACTCAAAATTTGCGTACAAATAATCATTTTCTTTGTCTTCAGTTACGAAAATTGTATTAACTTGTAAATTTTGTCATACGCAGTTAAAAAATTATTAATTCGTAATTATAAAATAACCGTTCAATATAAAAAAAAATTGTAAATGGTAAATTATAGTTCAAATTTAAAACACCGAAAATTTTTCAATCTAAAAGCGTATTTCAAAGTTCTAGCTAGTAATTTATAATTCTAATTTGGTCAAAGTAAGACTAGTTATCAGAGACACCATTTTCAGAATTGGCAATTTCATTAGCGACACTAAATATTTCAGGAATGACATCCCAAGAATGTGTTTTTCGTAGATCATATTCTCTTATCCAACGTTTCTCATTTTTCACATAAAAATCTTATTTTCGGAGAATTTTCTTGGCAATCATATTTTTCTGAAAACCGAGAATAAAAAAAATGAAATGAAAAGTTTCTATTTACTGTTATAGATCCAAGCTTTCCAATATGTACTTTATTTTTCCATTTACTTCATGGAAAATAAAAAAAAGACAATCACATACAAAATTCGTATCAGGATTCATTCAATTCAACGAACAAATCATTTGCTTACTTCCAACTTTTGCTTTTTTCGTGCAGTACCAAGAAATCAGTTTCATTCAAATCCTTTTTTGCGATCGTCAATTCACGAATTCGAAATTCATGATTGAGTGAAATTGATCGACCCTTGTCTTTGGAGAACTGACGTGAAAAGCGATGGCGCCAATGCAACGTGATTGACTCGATCGATTTTGAATTGTGGTATTTGATTGATGCACCTGAAAATTTTCACCTCCAAAAACTGCCACTTCATGCATATAAGGTTTCAAAAACAAATATAAAAAGCTTCCAAAACATCATTTGCAACGTATCAAAACCTGAAATATATCTGCAGTATTCAGGTGCATTCGTAACTTCGCAGTATTTCTAGTACAATTTTCCAAAGCGAGGCACTCAGTGAAAAGAAAAAATTTCCTTTCATCTTTCAACTAGAGTTTCCCTGCATTTCCATTGTAAATTAACAGATGTTTCCAACAAAATTTTTAGAAATCGTGTTTTTTAGAGCCAATTTCTTCTTGTAAAATCCTCAATATTTTAACCTTCAACTTTCATTGAAAAATTTTCACATGTTAATACCTATTCTTTCTCGCGATCAGTAATGGTAACCACGGGCGGAGCCCCTGAGAGCGACCCTTTCTCGGCATAATTAACCTCGGTCAGCGAATGAAAAGCCATTTCCCAGGTCCCGTCAAAGCCGTACGTTACATACATAAAAGACGGAATAATCCGCAGGCACCCCACATCGATAATGGGCTTTCGAGTGCTCCTTTGTTTCAATTGACGTCCCATTAAACGCAATTTTCGATGAATCCTACTCAGACCTTCATCCCCTCCCCCCTCCACCTCGCCTTTTGTCTTATGACATGTCGATCAACGAATCTGGTTGATCGTCATCGACACACTGGAAAACTAATTTTCTTTTACTTTAAAATGTTTTTAGTTTAGACAAACAAATTCAAGTCATCTGTATATTACATTCGTTAAAGATTTTATATTGTAAAATATAAATTGTGTATATTTTCTTTTGTTAGACCTCTCCCAAAAATTATTTCTGCCCACGCCCCTGCCCATCGAAGCCACTCAAGCAGTCCAAAGTCAACACTGTCTTTTACTGCAGTTGAACAAAACGTTTACGAAATTAAGACGCAAGACATTTGCGTTTTCGGACGTTCCCTTATGGTGGGGAGTGTGATGACGTCAGAGAGGTGCGAGGACAACGGTAAAATTTGTCGCGGGAAAAAAAGTCGTATGTACGTATGTGAAACATTGTTTTTTTAACAAAAAAATCTTTTTTGTTGCCGAAAATCCATTTTTTCAGTTTTTTGCAGTTTTTCAATTCATATATTCATAAAATTCATATAAAACCTAGTTTCTTTATTACTTTGGAAAACATGAAAATTATGACAATTTAAAAAAATCTCTATTTTCAAAAAAAAGGGATCTGCCAATCTAAAATATGATAACATAAACTTTCTCCAAAAAAAACTCTACCTAACGTAAAAAATCTGACATATACGTCCATACGAATTTTTTCCTCAGCTCCAGAAAGCTCGTTCCCTCGTGCAATGTACCCTGTGAAGTTGATTACGCGATCAGTAGCTTTGTGAGAAAATCGCACGAATTCGGCGCGATTCGTTATTAAGCAAAATAAGGATGGATGGCATTGGGGATTGAGGGAGGGGGGAGGGATTCAGGATTCAAGGTGATCAGGACAATGGGGAGAAATTAAACGACGTGATTCGTGGAGAGCGTGACGATACTTCGGCATGAATTTATTATGGAACGCGTGGAGCGTTGCGAATATTAAAGCCAAGAGGCGGAGGGGTATTGGGAATGTTGAATGTCGCGGTGATTGCGTGTTAATTCTGAGGGAAATTGGTGACAATGATGTTTGGAAAAAAATGAGGAGATATTTGTATTAAGTGAGAACCTTGATTTTTTGTAAAGGGTACAATGAGAGAGGGAATTGAGAAGAGATGAAAAATAGTATATTTCTTCACTAGTGTGAATATACGTATTAGTTAACATATGAGAACAATGGCAATAAGTGATTCACGAATGAGTACGAGGTTTTGGGACCTGTTTAAAGAGATTAATGAAAATTTCTGGTATTTTTTACCATCATCAAATGATACAAGAACTTTTAATTCTAGAAAATTTTAATTGTATGATACGGTTTGTAAAGTTCTACGGGTTTCACGAAAATTGAGGCAGTCTACAAAACTTGGAATATTTGAGGTATTGTAAATTTTCTGGATTTGAAAGAGTTATAAAGAGTTTTGATATTTTTCGATATATTTTCAGTTATTTGTATTGTTTGAGATTATATACTGTATTCTCACTATTTAAAACTGCCTAAAAAATTATGAAAATTGATTTGACTCGTAAATATTTTTCGTAATTGTTCATATTTTTGAAAAAGAAAAAACATTTTAACGCATATATAAAAAAACAATGATAACAGAGTCAAGAAAATTTTTAAAGATTTTCTTTTAAATTTTTAATGAACTTTCGATAAAAAATTTTTTTTCAATGGTAAAATAGAAAAACATTTATGTATGAATAATAAACACAAATTATTGAAAAAAATGCAATCATATATAACAGATAAATGAAAAAAAAGATAAGAATAACTAAAAATTTCAAAAATGTTAAAGAATCCTTGAAAGTTTCACGAATACCATAAAATGCAAGTCATACTAAAAATCTTCTAATACTCACAAACTATGCATGTACAATTTTCTTGAAAATGATAAAAATCTTGAATCCTAGAATTTATCATTCTCAAACTCTAACTAAAAATTCATAAAAAATACCAGAACATTCTTGACTAAGAAGTAGATAAAAATAATATTAAATCTCTTGTTCTCCAGTTTTCGATTTTCCCAGTCAATTTTATTATAATTATTATTTATCGTCGATGTTTCGACCCCATTTGGGTCTTTCTCAAGACCTAAATCACAATCAGTTCAATGGTTTTAAACATCAGTAACTATAAAAAACCTATCATACAATAAAAATTACAAAAGAAAATTAGAATTGCTTGACTCTCGACACGTTACATTTGTGAGGATTATGATTTGAATTTTAATATGGAAATATTTAATAGTTTTTGCGACAATTGCTTTTACTTTTGATAATTATTGAAGTAACACGATCAAGTCAACTAATTAGACTATTTGCAATACTTAAGAGGTGTTAAAAATTGACGACGTGCATTTCTTTTGTAATTTTTATTGTATGATACGTTTTTTAGAGTCGTTGATGTTTAAAACCATTGAATTGATTGTGATTTATGTCTTTATAATAAATAATGAATATTAATTATAATAAAACTAACTGGGAAAATTGAAAATTTGAACACAAGAAATTATTTCACACCCAGTGATAACATGATACACATTAGGAATAATTTAAATCGTAGAAATTTGTAATAGTACAGCATCAATTTCTAAAAATCAATGAAGTAACCCATAAAAATGCCAGAAATCCATAAACAAAAAACAAGACATTACAAAATTACACGAATTGCTGTAAATGTAAAAATTTATTGTAAAAAAACTATCTCCCAGTTCACCAAAACCGCGTATTCCTCTCAGATATCAGATAGTGAATTCCTTCTTCAACATGCCCGTAGGAAAACGTTCCATAGAATTTCCATAGAAGCTCAATGGAAAGTGAATGGAAAATTTATTTCCATTGATTTTCCATAAATTTTCCATAGATAGGTGTGAATGGAATTTTTTTTCCATAGAGTTGATGAATAGAAAAATTTTTTCATACGTTTTCCATACGTTTTGCATTGGTAAGTCCGAGAAGAAAATTTTCCCATCAAGCTGATGAATAGAAAAATTTTTTTTCCATTGCATTGATTCATGAAAGAATTTTATACACATTTTTGGGATGGAATCTTATGGAAATGCAATAGAAATCTTATGGAACATGAATAGAAATCGTGTGTGCATGAATGGAAATGTAATGGAAATCCTACGGAAAGTGAATGGAAATTGTGTGTGCATGAATGGAAATGTAATGGAAATTCATGAAATTCAAGTTCAATGGAAAGTGAATGGAAAATTTATTTCCATTGATTTTTCGGAAATTTTCCATGGATGGGTGTGAATGGAAAATTTTTTTCCATTGAGTTAATGAATAGAAAAATTTTTCCATACGTTTTCCATTGGCAAGTCCGAGAGGAAATTTTATCCATCAAGCTGATGAATGGAAAAATTTTTCATTTAATTTCTTATCAATTTAAACTAATGGAAAATTTTTTTTTCTATTGCAGTGATTCATCAAAGAATTTTAAACACATTTTTTGGATGGAATCTTATGGAAATGCAATAGAAATCCTATGGATAGTGAATAGAAATCGTGTGTGAATGAATGGAAATCTAATGGAAATGCAATGAAAATTCTATGGAAAATGAATGGAAATCGTGTGTGCATGAATGGAAATGTAATTGAAATCCTTTGGAAAGTGAATGGAAATTGCGTGTGCATGAATGGAAATGTAATGGAAATCCTATGGAAATCCTATGGAAAGTGAATGTAAATCGTGTGTGCATGAATGGAAATGTAATGGAAATCCTTTGGAAAGTGAATGGAAATTGTGTGTGCATGAATGGAAGTCCTATGGAAAGTGAATGGAAATGCAATGGAAATCCTATGGAAAGTGAATGGAAATCGTGTGTGAATGAATGGAAATCTTATGGAAATCCTATGGAAAGTGAATGGAAATCGTGCGTGCATGAATGGAAATGTAATGGAAATCCTATGGAAAGTGAATAAAAATTATATATGCATGAATGAAAATGTTATGGAAATTCAATGGAAAACCACGTAAAAGTTTAATGGAAAAATTTTCATAAGCAAAAAAACCATAGACTTTTTCATTGGAAAATTCAATGGAAATTATAATGGAAATTTCAATAGAAATTTTATGGAACGTTTTCCTATGAGTGCTTTCGCGAAATCAATTGCACCGGGGGTAGAGTATCACGGGTGAACGAGCCTGACAATATTACAGTGCAGGAAATATTAAAAAAGCGGGCGGCTGCACGAGGCCGTGATGACCTTTGGCGAGGAGGCGGCGGCGGGCACGTAGCGATGCGGGCTTGTTGGTCGTCGTCGCCGTCGCTCGAGGTGATGCTGGAGGAGGTGAGCGCCGGGCCTGGGGCGACGGCGCCGGTTGGAAATACAGGAACAAGGGGACATGTCTAGGCAGGGAAAGGAGCTCGTGCACAAGTGCCACTCGGACCCCGGCGCCGAGCGGTGTCACTGCGGCCAGAAAATCGGCCGCCGACAAATGTTCGGCATCGCCGGTACGGCCGCCACACGCAAGTGCGTGCTCACCCTCGACGGGTACAATTACGTCATCGGTGAGTTCTGGGTTTATCCACCTTCAGGGATTTTGGAAAATGGCGTTACTTCAGTCCTTCCGAAGAAAATAGGTTTTATTGGAAATATATTGATGGATTTATGATGTATAATTAACCACTGAAGAGGAACGACGTTTTTTTTTAACTATTAAAATACTATTTCTTCGATATTTCAACATTTTTCGAATCTCATGTTGAAAGATGAATTTTATTGAAGAGCCTGAGTCATGCATTTTTCAAGGAAAAGCTTCTTGAATATTTATTCTGCAAAAGTCAAACTAAGCAGAAAAAAGGAAATTATAATTTATGTTACACTTCTCTTTAACCGATTGACGTTTTTTTTATCAAGTCTTCCTAATTTGTACTTTAAATAAAAATTATGTTTTTTCAAAAAGTTTCAAAATTTGAAAAAAACTTAATTTTTTTCATGCTTGCTCATGAAAACTTCGAGTCGAAGAGTTGAGTTTCATCGTGACGTTTCTTTACTACTCTCACAATTTCCAAATTCCTTTTTAAAAGATGAATTTTATTAAAGAGCCAAAGTCATGCATTTTTCAAGGAAAAACTGCTTGAATATTTATCTTACAAAAGACAAACCAAGGAAAAAAAAGGAGATTATAATTTATGCAACACTTCTCCTATCGATTGATGTCGTTTTTTTTAAATTGTATGTTAAACGAAGATTGAATTAAAAATAAGATTCTCGTAAGCTCTGAATCAATGTGAGATGTAGATATAAGAAATAAAATTCTTTCTTGTAATTTTCTCATGTTTGCTCATGAAAATTTCGAGTCCGAGAGTTGAATTTCACCGTGACATTTCTGTATCGAAATTCTCGAATTTCCCAATCCAAGTTTTCATAACCCAATACACTAGATTTACGTATAGGCACATATATACACACACTTGCGGGAACTTTCGCGACGCCTCTCGCCGGGACGCGAGAAGATCGATAACCGTATTCCCAACAATTTCTCGCGAGATTGAACGTAACCAACTTACGGGATTTTCCCCCCTCTCCCTTTCCCCACTTACAGTAGTTGCAAGATGCAACATAAGAAAAGTTCATTTTCAAGCTATTTAGTAAAACTGTGAAGAAAGCTTTCCAACAAGCTGAAATTATTTTATTACTGTTTATCAAACTATAGAAATGCTTCGAGAGTATATTTTTTTAGTTATTGGAAGATTATGAAATGATTGAATTCAGAGAATTTTAGTTTTAAATTCAAGTTTTTTGAAGCAAAGTTGTGAACTTCTAGGAAAACAAAAATTATTTGTACGAAAACGTTCGATAATTTTACGGGAAGAAAAATTCATAAAAGAGATATATGGAATACCAAGATTCTGTTAAATTGATCTCGTTTGAAATTTCTCCGTAATTCTCATTTTTCTGATAAAAATAAGCTGGTTAATATACAATTTCCTCCATAATTTAAACAAATACGCACCTTAAAAAAAGTCAATTTGTAATTTACATCAAATGCGACAATTGTGTAAAATATTTATTTAATAAAAAGTTTTTCTGAAAAACTAATACTTCGATAAAAATTAGCAAGGTTTTTCAAATCACCTCAAAAAACTCCTGTGTATTTTTATCAATAATTAGAATAACATATAAACTCAACTTATAATTCAGAGAAATTTTATTTTCGAAAAAATTCAGAAATTAAATACAATAAAATACAAGGGTTCTGTACAATTTATATCGATTCTCAATTTTCTTGAAGAAACTTTACTTTAAGGGGGTGTTCTCATGGATTGGGCGTATTTCGAAGCGTTTTTTGGAATTTTACAGTAACAAAACTATCATTGATTTTTTGATGCGGTTTTTTT
>JAPYZL010116064.1:0-12205 GCA_030522825.1 Platygaster orseoliae
AAAATTGACATTTTTAATGTATTTTAGAATTGAAATTTAAAATCTGAAAAATTAAAAAATGATTAAATTCGCAACAATTTTCCAAAATTTTCGGTAATGTTAAATTTTTTACGGAATTTTCTATTTTTCCAAAATTTAAGTTTTTAAAAATTAAAAACTATATAAGGACTTTCGATACATCATAATTTTAAAAATTCGTTGAGATGTCAAAATCTTTCGAGATTTTCGTTCTTGAAGTTTGAAAATTTGACACAAAATTTTAAAAATTGACATTTTTAATGTATTTTAGATTTGAAATTTAACATTGAAAAAATTCAAAAATTATTCATTTCGCAAAATTTATTTTACGTTTACGGTTACATTAAAACTTTCATGAAATTTTCTATTTTTTCAAAATTCAAGTTTTCAAAAATAAAAACTGCATTAGGACTTTCGATATATCATAATTTTAAAAATTCGTCAAGATGTCAAAATCTTTCAAAATTTTCGTTCTTGGAGTTGTAAAATTTGACACAAAATTTTAAAAATAATTGACATTTTTAATGTATTTTAGATTTGAAATTTAACATCGAAAAAATTCAAAAATTATTGAATTCGCAAAAATTTTTTTATATTTTCGGTAATGTTAAAATTTTCATGAAATTTTCTATTTTTTCAAAATTCAAGTTTTCAAAAAGATAAACTGTATAAGGACTTTCGATATATCATAATTTTAAAAATTCGTTAAGATGTCAAAATCTTTCAAGATTTTCATTCTTGGAGTTGTAAAATTTAACACAAATTCTTCAAAATTGACAGTTTGAATATATTTTAAATTTGAAATTTTACATCGAAACAATTCAAAAATTATTAAATTCTCAAAATTTTGTTTATATTTCCGGTAATGTTAAGATTTTCATGAAATTTTCTATTCTGTCAAAACTCAAGTTTTTAAAAATAAAAAACTGTGTAAGAATTACCGATATATCATAATTTTTCAAATTTTTCAACATGTCAAAAATTCTGAACATTTTCGTTCTTGGAGTTTTAAAATTTGATAAAAGTTTTCAACCATTCGTAAGACATGAAGCTCTTGGGGAGGGAAATTTTCCTCATTTCCCTCCCCTTGGGACCGCCACTGTATTAATAATATAATTTAAGTGTTCTACCATGGAAAAATTATTTACATGAGAATGCATTTCCATTCCGATATTTCTCATTTGCTGCACGTGTACTTTTTGAATAAATGTGAGAATGGGTGGCATTGTCCGTCAAAGATATGCGTGAGGAAAACTGTGATCGATGATCATGTATGAAAAGCCTATTGAAAGACATTTTAGAATGTCACGCTAGTCCAGAAAAACCATTTCTCAAATTTCAGTGCCCGACCGCGTCGGAAATTCGGATTGTTCGTTCAAGCGGGAAATCGCCATCCGCGCCTTTGAACAGCAAAAAAAAATTTTCGCCCGCTGCGATTAGCAGTGTGGAGTCAATCATTTTTTACCACCCTAAAGAACGTCGTGGTGGGTTGAAAAATCTCGGAAAAGTCTATTGAAGTTTCAGAAAATACAGTTACTTTCAGAATAAAAGCGCTTTATTTGAGACTCCTTCAATATTGTTGTGAAATCGTTCTGGAAATGCTTGCAAGTTTTGTAAATTTAAGTTTAAAAATTTAGAAACATATTTTTTAATTTTTTAATGTAATTTTCATTTATTGAATTTATTGCATTGTTTTATTTAATCTTATTTTCAATTTTTCTTATTGTTTTTTATTTGATTAATTCAATTTGTATTTTATTTAAATTCAATTAAATTTAATTCATTTATTTAATTTATTTGATTTAAATTTAATGAAAATTTCTACTTTGTATTACTTTGAATAATGAAAAGAAATTAATTCTATTTCGTAAATATAAATTACTACGATTTTTTAGAAAACTCTATAAGCAATACAAAAATTTTTAAAAACATAACACTTCTGTGTGAACTAAGCCCTTCTTTCATAATTCTTCTTAAATTATGAACAAATATTTGTACTTTCAAAAAAACATTGATGTTTTTAAACAAAATTATTAGAAATATTTTCAATAATTCAATTAAATTCAATTGAATAGAGTTATATATAATTCAATAGAATAATTCAACTCGATTCAATAGCAAATCAAAAAATCATATTAAATTTAGAATTTCCAAAAACATCAAAAGGAATCCATAAAAATACGACAAACTTCGAATGATTTACATACCTTTGATGATCTTGTAATATTCTTGTAATATTAGGGTTGAATTTTTCAGTTCTCGATGTAACTCACCTGAAACAAACAAAAAATAATTCATTATTATTCATACATGAGTAAATAAAAAATGCATATATGAATTTTAAATTTTTATCCTGAATGACTATAAAAATTGAAATTCGACTACACCATTGAAAAATTAGATAAAAATTTTATTCATGCTCGTGATTTTACAAATAATCACACAGTTTTTCACAATTGAGATCTAATTTTTTCTGCTCTTGCTGTTCATTTCAAATCAATTCTCCTACATAGTTTCAGAAAATGAATTCCCATTTTCTGAAAATTTTAGAATCTCTTAGACCTTTCGTGATTATTGCAACGACATGATACTTTTACCCTCCAGCGAAAGTTGGAATGATTTTTCCGCAATCAAAAGTACACATTCGAATCTAAACCTTGATTTATAATTTTTATACTTAAGATAATCCGATCTCAAATACCCATTGTTCATTTAAACCGTTCCCAACAATTCCTCAACCTGCCACATACGTATAACAACCGCTGTCACTCTCCTAATCACCAATTACAATCCCCTCGATCGCATTAAAATTACCCGAGTGAAATCTCTTCCTGCGAAATCCCTTTACATAACCATCCGTTCACGGAAATCCCAAGAAAAGCATTGTGACCACGCCAATTTACCTAGTTTGACATACAGCACAACACGCGTTCTCCATTTCATTGCACCAGATAAGTACACTGACAATGAGAGAAATACAAATTGTTGTAACTGCAAAAATACTTGATATAAGCTTTTAATATTAATAATGAGACATTATTATAAAATAAAATGTAGAGTAAAATGATAAGAATTCACCAAAGAAAAAATCATAAAAATTCTTAATATTTAGAACTTGTAATTTTCTTTCGAATATGACAGAAAAATTCGTGATGAATACAGTAACTACTACACTTTCCCCTATACAAATAATTCTAAATTACCTAAAATTATTTTAATAATAACAAACTAGAAAACTCAAGTTATTCCGAAATTCCTGCGAAATTATCCCCAGAACCTCGACGCCAGTACAAAAAAACTCGCTGGTTTTTCCTCCCATTTCCCGCATATGCCCCGCGCGTCGATTACCCCGCAATTAACCCCCGGGAAAACAAAAGAGCCCCGCGAAATGAGACATTATTCAGGGATTGACGTCCCGTAAAAGGCGGTGGGAGCTCTTAAACAGAATCGCCGAGTGGCGGACTGCAATTTATGTACGGAGGCTGCAGCCGCGGGACGTAAGAAAACGCGAGAATGAAAGATCCCGCGAGCGGGCCCCGACGCGGGATGCTCGGAGGCGTGGACGATTTTTTTGTGCCGTTCCAAAGGAAGCCCCCCTTTTTCAACTTCAACCCCCCCCCCTTCTCTACACCCGCCGGCCATTGTGGGCCCAACAAAGCTACGCATTTTCTATCGCATCGCCCAGCTAATGGATAATTAATTTTTGATAAATAGCCCCGTCGTGACTGGCGTCCCTGGCGCGGGGCGGCCCAATTTGTATTTCGATTTCGTACAAAGGCATACGTGCCCTGCGCGCTCTTTTTACGTTTTCGGCACGCCGGCGTTTTTCTTCAAAATACGTAGAAACTTGAATACTATTTTTTTGAGAATTCCACTGAAATCTAAAGTTTCGTCAGAACGATGATTTTCTGGAAATTGTTGACGACAAACTTGCAATAGTCACGTTGGACATTGAATAATAATAGATGGGAAATTTGTCAGTGTTATTTCGCTGCATTCTCTACTTGGAGCGGTACCTAAGAAAACATGGAATTTTCGGGGATCGTGACTTGGAGTAATATTCGTGGTTGCAGGTATTGCACTTCCTGTAAGTGGTTGTGACAACAATAACATTTTCTCTGTGTAATCTCGCCGTGAAATGAGCACTCGCACCCAGAGACGTAATGACTCAGCGTGAAATCAGAGAACCAAGTTGAACCCACGATACCATTTCGCGATTCCGCGGAATCCCACATCCCACTCTTTCATTTCGCGGCCGCTAATGTCGAATTTTCATTAGCGCTCCCGGCGTAAGCCAAGCGGAAAAACCATTGAATTTCTTGAACGGCGCATGAGAACGAGGTCGCGGGGGAGGTGCGCGAAGAGGCCAAGAGAAAAGAGAATACTCGCCCGGAGCGCTCGCGTGGCTCGAGAACCACGCGCGCACGCAACGTACTCTCTTAATTTCAAATAATCAAATTTTCGTATTTTAAATTAGTCTATTCTCGTAATTAAGTTTTAACAATAGTCAAGTTCCACTACTTAAGATGTTCATAAAGTTTACAACGTTGACAAATCACACGAAAATTTTTTTCAGAGATTTACCAAATGTAAATGTTTATAAAGTTCCAAACGTTTAAAAATGAATGAAAAAATAAAAAATATGTCCTCACATTCCTCGTAATTGAATTTATTCATAATTATTGATATTTAACAAATATTATTTGAAGTTTTTCATTATTTTCAATTTCAATCATATGTGGAAATGAAATAGTATATTATTGTGAGTTTTCACAATGCCTGGCTGGACGAAACGAAGGGTTGCAGCCTGAGGCGAAGCCGAGGGATGTAATCGTTTCGTCCAAAAAGGCATTGTTAAAACTCGCAATACGATATTTTATTTGTAATTTTCGAATAATTCACGTCCAATTTCAAATAAAATAGTTTTTTTTTTCGTTTTCGTTCATTTCATAAATGTTTGGAACTTGAGGCACATAAAAGTAATGCAAAACCTTGAAAAAACAAATTCAACGATGCCTCTAACAAGGAGTTTTATAAAAATTCAAAAAAAAAAAAAATTCTGAGAATTTTGATTAGAATTCTTAAATTTTAATTCTAAAGTTAAAAATGCTGATTTAAATTCTGAATTCAAAAATTTTGATTCAAATGCTGAAGTTTGAATTCTAAATTTAAAATCTCTTATTCAAATTCTGAAATTTAAATTCTAAATTCAATAATTCAGATTCAAATTTGAAATTTCAATTTTAGATTCAAAAATTCTAATTCAAGTTCTAAATTCAAAAATTCACTGAAAAAAATGCAAGAATTCACTGAAAAAAAGAACAAATTGAAAGAATTCACTGTGAAACTTTACTAAATTCTATAAATTCTGATTCATATTCTTAAATTTGGATTATGAATTCAAGAATTCACTGAACTCAGTGAAAAAATTTGAGAATTTTAAAATTCTGACAATTCTGATTCACATTCTAAAATTTGAATTCTACATTCAGAAATTCTTATTCAAATTCTACAATTTGGATTCAAAAATTAAAAAATTCTTATTCAAATTCTGAAATTCGAATTCTAAATTCTAAAATTCTTATTCCAATTCTGACATTCAAATCCTGAATTCGAAAATTATGATTCAAATTCTGAAATTTCAATTCTAGATTCTAAAATTATGATTCAAATTCTAAATTCAAAATTCATTGAAAAAAATTATATACTAGTGATTTTGATTCTTATAAGAAATGGCAAAATTTTAATTACAATTAGAAATTTCTTATAAAAATTCTATTTCTTATAAGGTTGACCTTCAAAATTCAAATAAGAAAAAAAATTTTTATAAAAACCAGTGACACTTTTGTAATAAATTTCAAATTTTTAATAAGAAAATATGTATGCTTTGTACATTTCTTATGAACTGAAATATTTATCAAAAAAGTTTTTTGTTAATATTTCCACAAGAAATAAAATTTTATAAATAAAGTTTTTATTACAAGAATATCAAAAGTTCGGCCTTTTTTTAAAACGACGAATTTCATCGTCGATGATCTAATGAATTTTTTTTCGACGATTTTTAGGACGTTGTAAACTTTATCAGCATCTATTTGAGTAGTCATTTTTCAACAAGCCATTGCAGCTTTGAATATAGAAATAATTATTTCTGAGGAATATGATCATTGAATTCTACATGGATCCTAAATGGGAAACTAAAATACATATAATATAACTTTTACTTTTGAACATTTTCAGATGATTTTCTTCTCTAACGTTGAAAAATCGCCTATGAACGCCGACTTTTGGGATTTTCGAAAGCCGGAGTTGAACGTCGATTGATTTGGGACATGAATTAAACATGTTCCATAGTCTCTAGGAAGCGACGTCTCATTGTACGTCGTTGCTCAATTCGTTTCACGATAAGGCGTACGAGGAGTACCCAAGTGATGTAACGTTTCGACGTCTAAACGTTGCGCCTCGTAATGAAGGTAGTATCAAGAAGATGAAACGTGAAAATGGTAATAATCAGTTACACCTCCCGATCTAGGCAATCTTACTTTCGATCAGACTTTTGATCGGTCCACGTTTCCTTGTCAACGTTACACGCATGGGGCTTTAATTGAAAGTACGATTAATTTTGCAGCCGTCGTGAAAGAGCAGTGAAAGCGGGTAAAAGGTCGGGAACTTGGCGAATTGGAATGTTCAAGATGAACATTTTACATGCCCTCAAAAACGTGCCATAGTGTAATAACTAAAATGCAAACACTCAAAGACCATGGGAATCCGAAACTTTATTTCGTTTCGAGTTGATTCTCTTTCACCTTCCAAAACAGACCCATAAATCTCATCTAGCACCAATGCCTTCACGGAACACCTATCGGTACACAATTCTTACTAGGCCATAATTACTCGAGCATCTTGTCGAGATGAATCCCAGATAGACCCTTTGGAAATAGAACCGAATCAACCCAACTCTCCCCCTTATCATTCAGCCCCCTCTCCACCCCTTCTTCCAACCTCCGCCGTACAGCACGAGTCGAGGTAGACGAAGAGGAAACAGAAATAAAACGAAACGTAAAAGGAGATTCGAGAAAGAAGGGAATATATAAGTCTCGAGTACCACGGTCCCGCTCGCACGGCTAAACAGGGCCCCGGTATAATTAATACGGGCCCCGTGGAATGCCGGTTGTCTCACTCTCGGGCCCCATATCCCCCACCTCTTTCTCCCTCTTCGCCCCTCCAACCTCTCGCTCTTGTGGGGCCCTGTATTTCGAGGGAGGGAGAGAGAAGGAAACCCAATTCCCGACAACAGGAGCCTCATCTAGGGTTCCGGAACAAAAAAACTGGAGCACTCTCAACCGCCGGGGGATCCGCATCCTGTGTTACCTTAACCTCCTGACAACGAGTCTCAAAACATTCGTGACCGATTCATTCTTCCCTTTTGTCAGCCTAGAAATGTTATACCTGTCGCGTGCTTTTGATATGACAATATATGCGGGGTGATGAAGGAAGGAGGAACGGGGAAAGGGGCGCGCAAGAGCGAGAGGAGAGGGTAAGAAAAAGGGACCGGTTTTTATTGGGCCTGATCGTACTCGTAATTTCGGGGAAAACGCGGGGTACGCGAGGTGATTCGTAATGAACGTCTCCAGTTTCGTTCCCGGGGTGGAGATTTTTTTCAGAATCGCCGCGGGAGGATCTCGAGGAGAATTTATGGTCCCAGTGGCGCCTTTTCCGGCACGGTACAACACAGATAATCTATTTTTTCCTCGTCTCCTTTTGTCAAAAAACAAACGTCTTTCTCTGGTTTCTTTTTTGTCTCGTGAGATGCGGTTAATTGACAAAGAGGGGGGGGGGGGCACTTTTTGGCACTTATATCTTTTTTCTTGTAACGGTGCGTCGAAAACCCAACAAAACTCGAATGTTCCTTTGCAAGTTGCATAGTCACAGCTTGGTCAAAAAAAGGACGTTAATGATTTAACTGACTCAGCAGAGTTTTTTCGAGTCCGCGTTTCGAAGATTACCTAGCAAGCACAACGGAATTACTATTAATCGATTTCACGCTCGCGTCTCGGTGAAAAGCCCGAGTCTCATTTTTCAGTGAATTATTTCAACACTGCGGGTAGGTTAATTAATTGAGGATCTCGAAAGAAAAAGATGATGGTTTTTTGATGTGACGTATGCTACAAAGTTTTTAAGTAGCCTTTGTTTTTGTCCACGGGTCTCCTGAAGTAATGTGGGTTGGATTGAACTGAATGAATCATGGAACGCAAATTTTCATGGTGCCGAACTATGAGGTGAAATTTCCTTTTTCCTTGTTGCATTCAAAATGTTTCCGTATGTAATTTTTATAAAAATGAAAAATCTAAGACAGCATTTGATGCTGGAATCTGACATACAATCTAATGCTGGCATGTGACAATAACAAATAATGATATTTTTCTACTCTATAAATCTCCAAGAGTTTCATGCATTAATATCTACTACCATGAGATAATTTCTGAACTGATTAATTTCAGAAATTTAGCCTGTCCCAGAGAATATTGATATTCCATTAAATATATGTCACATAAAATATAAATCATATTATTGAATTCGTTGATCAAGCTATTATTTGGCATGTAAGGAATATCATGATAAAAGTACATAAAAAGTTAAGAATATTTACAAATATAATAAATAATAGATAAGAAACGTTAGAAAATGAGCAAAGATAAATACTGATAAATGAACATCCATGTTGATACTCGTCAGTTTTTTTCTTTGCCATAAATGAAATTTTCTATAGAAAGAGTTTGTAAAAAATTAAAAAAATTCGATATTGTTGATAAAATCTCACATCATCAAAATAAAAATTTTAGGTTAATTGTAATAACAATTGTGAAAATAAGTATAGTAGGCAAACAAAAATATATGAACATAATGAAAAAAAATAAAGATGTTGAAAGGTAAGTTAAGTTACGTTTTAAGCTTCAAGTTTCTAATCTGACCCAAAAACAGCTTAGCATTTTTTAGATGAAATTTTATTCTCGGTGCCTCGTTTGGAGGTCCGAGGGAAAATCGGCCAAATTCGTGTAATGGGAGAGGGAAGACGGGTGAAAGCAAGAGTGATTTCGTGGTTTTCCATCTTTTGTTAGCTCCTTTCTCCCGGAGAATAATTGCAAGTGTGGAAGTGCGTGGGCAAAAGGTAGAAACGTGGCAAATGGGCAGTCCGCGCGGGGGGCCTGAGTCCCAGAAGAGGCCCGCATTCGTTCCACACGAGGAACTTGGAGCTTGGAAATAACCGGGGATCTCTGGCCTATCAGATATTCGTTACTCACAACGAGCTCTTTGCTTCACTCTTGCTTTTCACGAGCTTCGTTACGTTTATCAGTCGCCCTTGCATTTCGAGACTTCTCTAATTTGATCGCTTCGATGATTAGCCTACATGTGTTTCCATTATTTTCAACTTTTTTTTCTAGTTATTGCAAAATTCACAGTACAAAAGTTTCGTGAATCAACTTTTGTACATATATAACAAGTTATGCTATAACTTATAGCTATATACAACCGCACTCTACAAATGAAGAACTTTCCCGTCTCGGATTTTCCGAACAATCCATAACCCTTTCACGATCGAGCGTGAAACTCCCGACGGAAAAGGAAGAAAAATAGAATAAGGTAAAAAATGTACGAAGGATTAGCATTGTTTCCCGAGAATTTCGTGACCGAAAATTTTTCCGTCGCGTGTATCTCTATATTGGCGACGCGAGACAGGGCTTTTGCATTTCACCTAACCCAAAGGGTCACGGTTGTACACGAACATTTCTGTTCGCACATGTTTCCAACCACGAACAATCGCTGTTGCGCAATAATTACCAGAATCGCATACGATCGCAGTCACTTTCCCCCGCAATTTCTCAAAGTAAATCGCTCGCGAACTTGAAACTCCACATGAATGAAGTGCGTAACTCGAACCGCATTGTGCGTGCGCCATCTGTAACCAATGGTTTGTACACGGAATGTGTGAGCAGAGCACGTGCTTTTTTGCAACAACGTTATTTTTGTTTTGTCATTGCCGATGTTTTATGGGAGTTTTGTTGATAATTTTACCTAATATCTACCTGTGAAATATTTCACAGGTTTCTCAATTTTCAAGTTTCTAAATTCAATGCTTTTTTTTCTTTGAATCGGAGAGCATTGAATTCATTTGCATGTTCCAGAATGAGAACTTCCGGATTCTATACAGTATAGAAAATAAATGCTCCAATGCACTCTTTCGAAAGCTCCAGAACCCACGAAAGCCACCTGCCGCTAGCTCTCGACGCCGCGGTTACGTATGATCCTTTTTCCCCGCTGCTAATTCGTCCCTCGTACACAAAAGTATACGGTATCACGCTGTTTCAGCTGAGATCCAGAGGATGAGCCGTATAGTTATGCAAGCGTCATTGAAGCCAATTCGTCCCGCGCGACCTTGAAGGATCGTGACATACATGCACTTATCCCTGCCCCCGAGGGCCCCCAAGATAATTCGGCTCGAGAGGTCATGGAACGCGGAAACATCTCCAATTTTAACGCGCGTAATACTGATCTCAACCAAATATGTCATGACATGCGATTTTCGGGTATTGGTTTCTATTATACATTTTTCGAGGGAAAAACTGTTTAAAAAATTTAAAAATTGACCACCCAAAATCAATTAAAAAATTACCTAAATACCCAAATTCAATTCATTCAAAGTTTACAACTTTGAAAAATCACACGAGAATTTTTTTTCTGAGATTTCCCATCAATGATTTAAAAGTTCAAAATAGTGAATTCAGCGAAGACACAAAAAATTGTCGAAAAAAAAAATTCATTAGATCACCGACGATGAAATTCGTCGTTTTAAAAAAAGGCCGAACTTTTGATATTATTGTTATAAAAACCTTTATCATAAATATTCCAGTTCATAAGAAATGTACTAGGCATAAATATTTTCTCAATATTAAAAATTTGAAATTTATTACAAAAGTGTCACTGGTTGTTATGAAAAATTTTTTCCTTATTTGAATTTTGAAGGTCGACTTTATAAGAAAATGAATTCTTATAAGAAATTTCTAATTGTTATTAGAATTTTGCCATTTCTTATAAGAATCAACATCACTAGAATATAATTTTTTTCAGTGAATTTTCGAATTTCGAATTTGAATCATAATTTTGGAATATAGAATTGAAATTTCAGAATTTGAATTATAATTTTTGAATTTAGAATTCAAATGTTAGGATTTGAATAAGAATTTCAGGACTTAGAATTCATATTTCACAATTTGAATGAGAATTTTTTAATTCAGAATTCAATTTGTAGAATTTGAATCAGAACTTCTGAATTTAGAATTCAAATTACAGAATGTGTATCAGAATTGTCAGAATTTGAAAGTTCTTGAATTTTTTCACTGAATTCATAATTCAAATTTAAGAATATGAATCAGAATTTTCAGAATTCAGTAAAGTTTCACATTGAATTCTTGAATTTTTTTCAGTGAATTTTCAAAGTTAGAATTTGAACCATAATTTTGGAATCTAGAATTGAAATTTCAGAATTTGAATAATAATTTTTTAATTTAGGATTTAAATGTCAAGATTTGAATAAGAATTTTAGAATTCAGAATTCAAATTTCAGAATTAGGATAAGAATGTTTTAATTTAGAATTCAAATTATAGAATTTGAATCAGAATATCAGAATTTAGAATTAAAATTTGAGAGTGTGAATCAGAACTGTCAGAATTTTAAAATTCTTGAATTTTCGCACTGAATTCAGTGAATTCTTGAATTTGTAATTCAAATTTAAGAATATGAATCAGAATTTTCAGAATTCAGTAAAGTTTCACAGTGAATTCTTGAAGTTTTTTCCGTGAATTTTTGAATTTAGAATTTGAATCAGAATTTTTGAATCTAGAATTGAAATTTGGAAATTTAAATCTGAATTTTTGAATTCAGGATTCAAATTTCAGAATTTGAATAAGAGTTTTTGAATTTAGAATTCAAATTTCAGCATTTGAATCAAAATTTTGGAATTCAGAATTTAAATCAGCATTTTTAACTTTAGAATTCAAATTTCAGAACTTGAATCAAAATTATCAGAATTTTCGTATTCTTGAATTTTTAGAAAATTCCTTGTTAGGGGCTTCGTCGAATTTGTTTTTTCAAGGTTTCACATTACTTTTGGTAAATCTCTGAAAAAAATTT
>JAPYZL010116067.1:0-11213 GCA_030522825.1 Platygaster orseoliae
GTTTGGAGGATTCACTATTGGGGCTATATAAAACCACTTTTTGATTGTTTGAACCCAATCCAAATTTCAAACCCTAATTTTGTCGAACTGTGTTATTTGAAGAAAAAATGTGAAAAATCACAATTTACAGTTGATTATTAGTTGTCAATAAAAAACATTCAAAATTCATTAAAAATTCTAAAAATCAAGTTGGAAAGTTACATAATCAAAATATTTTAAAAGTTATTTGTTTTTCGAAAATTTCAAGAATTTTTCAAGTTTTTATTCTTTTTCTCTAAATTTAAAATTTACATCGAAACTCAAAAAATGAAAAAGAAAAATCAAAAATTACGTAATGATTAAAAATTGGAGAAAATTATTAGTTTATTAAAAATTAATGTATCTGAAGTTCCAAGCATTTATAAATTAATCAAAAACTAAAAACAAATCGATTTTTCATTTTCACCCATAATTAAAATAAAACATAATGAAAAACTTTTAATAATGTTCGTTGAATGACAATAATTACGACTTATTTTTTAACTTGGGATGATAGAACAATGTTTTTATTTTTTCGTTTATTTTTAAACGTTTGGAACTTATGAGACATAACAATTTTAAATTGAGAAAAATCAAATTTGAAAGTTTCAGAAATCCAAAAATTTTCTGAAATTCTTCATTTACTGTATCTGTAACTTTCTTTTTTTATCATTCTGTTTTTGTTTTATTGCAGGTAATAAATTTTGCAGGTAATAAAGGAAGAATTTCTGAACATTTTTGTTCATTAAGTAATCAGAAGTAATTAAAGTAATTAATAAATTTCTATCTTTCCATTTTTTTTATATGTTTATAGTTTTGATACTATGAATAAATATTTGAATACAAAATTTGAAAAATCACAATTTACAGTTGATTATCAAATTGCCAATAAAAAAAATTCAAAATTCGAAAAATCAAATTTGAAAGTTTTATAATTCAAAGTTTTTATTCTAAATTTTAAATTTACATCGAAATTTAAAAATAAAATCGAAAATGAGTAATTAATTAAAAATTAGAGAAAATTATCAATTTATAAAAATTTTAAATTGAGAAAAATCAAGTTTGAAAGTTTCAGAAATTCAAAAATTTTCTGCAATTCTACATTTACTGCATCTGTAATTTCCTTTTTTTATCATACTGTTTTTGTATTATTGCAGGTAATTAATTTAAAAAAACGAAGAATTTCTTAATATTTTTGTTGATCAAGTAATCAAAAGTAATTAAAGTAATTATCTTATGTATTTCTATTTTTTCATTTGTTTATATTTGTATAGTTTTCTTATATTTCTATAAGAGCGTAAATTCTAGATTTCTAAAGTTTGATTCAGATTTATTTGTTAAATTTTATTTTTTTTACTTCGTTATTTATTATTTTATTATTATTATTAATAATAATATTATCAATATCAATTATTATTATTAATATAACTAAATCTATATTGAATATAATATAAATAATAGTTTTTACTAATTTTCTTATTATTATTATTATCATCATCATTATCATCATCATCATCATCATCATCATCATATAATTGTGATGTGATTAGAGAAAAAATACCTTATGGTACAAATCGCTAAGGTCTACTATCTAATGACCTTGAGACAGATAATGAGCCTAAACGTTGGGTACCCTAAGGTATCTTTTCTCAAATCGCGTCACATTTATACTATTATTATTATTAAATTCAAATAATGAATATTAAATTAATAATCATATTAATATAAAATTATTATTATTATTATTTTATTATTTATTTATTTAATTTTTATTTTGTTTCTAGATTTGATTAATTTGATTAAATTCAGATTGCAGCGTTTCAGAAGACAATACAGAAGAGGTTTTTTTCCATTTCAGTGATAGCTACTCAACTGAGCAACATTACAGCAGCAGCTTTGCAACAAGGACGCAAAATTGAGCTAGCAAACGCTCTCATTGACGCTTACTCCATTTTGGTGTACTGCCCTCTGAGTAACCAGTGTTTTTCTGGACCTGTAGCATTGGGTTTAGCACATTTGGACGCTTTGGTCAGCCAGGCTCTACCGCAGCAAAAAGACACCGTTCGTTCTCTCATGAAAGTTATCGAATCCCGCCATGATCTACCAAAACCCATGGAAAGGTTTGCAAACATTTTTTTACTTTTTGATTTTGACAGTAAAAGTATTGTTTTCAAAATTCAAATTTTGGAAAATGTTTCAGATCCACTTCCAACAGTTCCGGAATTTCACTGTCCATACCATCGGTAAACGTTGGCCAGGGAATGGAAGATATGAGGCAAAGAGTGACAAAAATATTTCTACAAAAAGCGAATTCACCGAGTATGGCAAGTATTTTTCGAAAAAAATGAAATATTTTTTGTACGAACGTTATCACGAAAAGATGAGATATATATTTTGGGATAAATATGAACGAATATCAAGTAGGGCCAAGGTGTAAATATTGTGTTCGTTATTTGTTGATTATTTATTTTATTTACGAGCGCGAGAATGTTGGAAGCACAAATATTTTTATGTTTTTACTGTTGACAGCTCTTACGTGACTTGATTTTTACTGTTTGGAAAAATTTTGTACTTACTGTGAATTTGTGATTGTGCATCAGTATTTCGAGGATGATATTTACATGTATACAGTTTTGAAGGTTTTTTAAACTTGAATTTTTTTTTCAATTGTATTCATTTTCATTCAAATTTTATTTTTCCTAAAAAATTTCGATTTTCAAAGAATCAAGGACTCGTTATCTTGTTTTCATATAAAATTCGTACCGCTGTAGGAATACTTTATTTGTAGCTTACAATATATGTACATTCAGTACGCGCGTATATACATTTATTATTCAACAATTTTGATGTTGGCAACATATAATATAATATCTACTAATAGTAATTGAACTCGAAAGTTGTGAGGCATGTTTTGGAGTCGCACTTAGTGCCTATCAACGGTAAAAAATATTTTTCCACGAGAATACAAAAGCTTTCTTTACCCCCATGGTTTTTCTTTATTGTACAATTATAAACTCGGGAATTGTTTAGTACATGTATATGAGTACGTACAAGTTTGTTTCGTCACTGCAGTTGAATGATCTGCGCCTTACATTAAATACTGCAAGAGTTGTATTGTTACCGACAGATAAATAAAATTTATAACATGTTCATTCTAGATCCTTGCCTAAGTTCTAACAGTGAGTCAAGTTCCTTCACTCAGACTTGCTTATCAGCGCGAAAAAAAGGTACTCTTTCAAAGTTAACTCTTTTTTTGAGAATAACAATGCTGAGTAGATGCGCTATGCTAGGAGTGGGGTGAGTCAGAACCGGCATAGCGCACATACTATGGTGAAAAAAATTTTTCTCGCGCTTGTTAGTCGCCGAACTTGCGAACCCTGAGCATTCTAAAGTAGAAACGTATTAATCTTAATTAGCTTATTTATAAATAATTGATTCTTCATTACTCTTGTTAGGTGGAATGCTCTTTTTCCCTTTTCGACTAAGAGGAAGGTAACGTTTGGCATCGTACTTTTTAGAAAATTTTTTTAAAATATATTTTATCCCAACATTAATGACAAACTTAACAGCAATTGATTCAAGTAGGTTTTTATTGATATATTCTTTAGGATTCTCGGATGAAAAAGTTTGAGGGGTTAACAGATTATTCGAACTGTACAAGACTGATTGCAATAAATAACAAGGATTTGTAGAAATGTCGGATGACGAAGTGAACATGGGTTACGCTATGTTGATGTTGCTTTGATCGATTATTGGGTTGGTCGATTCACTTCGTCTCGCGGCTCGAGGGCCACGAAATTTATCTAGTAGCCATTCTCAAATGGACTTTTTCTTCTTCACGTCGTTGCCGTCAGTGCTTAGGTGACTGATATCTGTTCGAGAACTGAGAATCGGAGAAACGTCATCTGGAAAAACGCATTCCTTGTGAAATTTTGAGACGATTTTTCCTTCACCATTTTTCACAAAACTCAAAACCAAAAAAGATATTCCAGTTTAAAATTTAACCAATAAACGCGCTCTAGCGAGGAGTGGGGATAGAATAACGTACCAAAATTTACTGAAATTTTTTCCATATTTTTCTAAATGGAAAAGTCCTTTGCCACTTTTTGCAAAACTCAAAATCAAAGAAGATATTCGAGTTGAAAGTTTCAACCAATCAAACTCGTTGAGAGTAAGTGCGAGAGAGACGCGAAAAGTAGCGTTTTTCTTGCCTTAAAGTTTTGAACTGTCATATCTTTTTTGATTTTGAGTTTTGTGAAAAATGGCAAAGGGAATAATGTAATTTCGGAAACAACTTTGAAAACCACGAATACCTCATGAAATTCTAAGATGATTTTCCCTCTACCACTTTTTTACAAAACTCAAAAAAGATACTCGAGTTTAAAATTTAACCAATAAACACACTCTAACGAGGAGTGGGGATAGAAATCACGTACCAAAATTTACTGAAATTTTCTCCATATTTTTCTGAGTAGAAAAGTCCTTTGCCACTTTTCGCAAAACTCAAAATCAAAGAAGATATTCGAGTTGAAAGTTTCAACCAATCAAACTCCTTGAGAGTGAGTGCGAGAGAGACGCGAAAAGTAGCGTTTTTCTTGCCTTAAACTTTTAAACTGTCATATCTTTTTTGATTTTGAGTTTTGTGAAAAATGGGAAAGGGAAAATCGTCTCAGAATTGTATAAATAATCAAAAAAACAAAAAATTACAAATTTTTTTTTTTTTTTTTTGAATTTTTGATAAGGCATATTTTACCATAGCTGACGATACTGGAATTCTCGTCTTTTCTGGACAGTTGGAAGATTTTATCAGATTCTTCATCATGGTAATGTAGCGACAATCTCAAAGCTTTTCTGAGTTCGCTGAAGTCTAAATTCATATCAAAACTCGAACTGCAGACCTAAAGTTTGAACATTAAAAAATTTAGATATATTTTTCCGACTTTTCATATTTTTCAACTTCTGTTCGTTTACCTCAAATGCCACTCTAACTGTATCTAATAAAGTGTTGGCTGTAGTAATAGCTAGCACCGTGAATAAATATTCTTCGAAGTCCAACTTTCCACAACCATTCTGTAAAAAAAAGTATTTTCGATTATTCGTCATGAGTTATATAAACTAATTGTTGTAAATAAATAATTTATTATTTAAAACTTTAGATGGTTTAGATTTTAGATAAAATTTGATTGTCTATGAAACGTATGTTCAAACGAAAATTGATTGTATGGAGTGAGAGAAAAATTCATTTGAAAAAGTAGAAAATTTTCTTCTTTTTTTTATAACTGTAGAATACTGTATAATTTTTCTAAAATATATTCTCTCGTGTCACTGTAAATTACGTTGAATTATTTTTACATAATTTAATTTTTATGAATTAACTGTTTATTATGAAAAACTTCGAAATTTTCGTAGATTAAATTTTAGATAAATTTGAATTGTTCATAAAAAGTATGTTCCAACAAAATTTAATTGCATGAAATGAGAAAAAAATTCATTTGAAAAGCAGAAAATTTTCTTTATTTTTTGTAACTGTAAATTACGTTGAAACATTTTTACGAAAAAATTTTATTGACAAAACTAAATAAGGGCATTAACGAAAAATAATGTTTCAACAATTTAACCTTTTTTTAATGGAGCAACGCGGTAATTTGTGAAATTGCTTACTTTTTCGTGAATCTTGAACAAAAGTTGTGTAGTTGAATCTTTTTCATCCACTCTCAGCAAACGAGCGAATTCTTCGAGGCTCACTTGTCGTGGATAAATCTCCGTTTTCTTTTGCACAAGTTCTTCTTCTCGTTTCGTCTTGATTAATCTGAGAAAAGTAAATATAGAATTAATTGTTTTTCATCAAAACTACTTTATTAAAAAAATTGCGAAATGCATTTAAAAATATTTTTTAAATGCAATAAAAACCGAAGCTTTCAGTAATTTAAAAAGTTTTTTGCAGTTTGAATTTTCAATTTTTTTTTTATTCAACAGAATTAAAATTTTTGTTTTTGTTTGATAAAGTTTTTTATTTTCTTAAAAAAATCTGGAAAACTTGAAAAGCATTGAAAAATTAAGTAAATAATTATTAATAAAGTTTGTGAAGTTTAAAGTAGTTTGTATCGTACTTAAAATTTTGAAAATGTTGAAAATCGAGAAACATTCAGAATTTTGAAGAATTTTCATTTTTTAATTAAATCTACAAAACTTAAGAAGTAAAAAAAAATCATGATGTTTTGTTAGTTTCATAAAATTCATGTAATATTTGAAATTTGGGAAAATTGAGAAACAAAGTTTGGAAGTTATTAATAAATAAAAAAATTTCGAGAAATTCGTAGTTTCGGGAAACGTTCATAAATTTTGTCAATTTTGTTCATCAATGTATTTGTGTAAAATATGCATCATAAAAATAAAAAAAAAAATTCGAAAAACTTGAGAAATCTTTGAAATTGGAAAAAATTTCAATAGTTCATATTTATGTTTGAAATGCTGCAAACTTTTAAGAATCAAAAAACATTGAGAATTTCAAATGATGTCAGTAGTTTAAAAATTTTTTTAAATTTTAGAAAATTTTAAAAAGTTTTATTCAGATTACATAATACAAATCTACAAAATATAAAAAATTTTGAAAAATTACGAATAACCTTGATTGGTAGGGTAAATTTTTCTGAAATTCCAGAAAATGTTAATAAATTTCGCCTAATATAGAAAAATTGAAAAAAATTGCCAAACATCATTAAACTTTAAAAAAATCAAAATATATTTTCGTGTACAAAAATCGTCAATAATTTTGGAAATTTCAATAAAAATCTTTTGAATTTTGCATTTTGACGTATATTTTTGAGCATTTCACCAATCCTGAGTTACTAAATAAATCGTAACTGAAATAACAAAAGTTTTTTAAAAACTATCAATTATTTAGAATAAAAATCTTTCATTTACAAACATACCCAAGTTTGATTCTCAATTTATGTGCTTCTACGATACTGGCCGAGTTGGAAATATGAAGCTGTCGGGCTTTGCTGATTATTCTGCAATCGTCGTATGTGTAATCCGAAACTGGAATCTTCAATGCACTGAAAATTCACAGTAAAACTTCATTAATTATCACACTCGTAATTAAAATAACAATCATTGTTTGAAAGTTTATTTGTTTCGACACACTGAAAAATCAATTGAGTTGGCTCAAAAATTTAACCAACCAAATATTTGGTTTACTTAAATTAATTTTTAGTTTAGACAAATAAAATTTATTTGTTTGTTTATTCATAAAATTTTTGCTTTTGAAGTTGGAAACTAACTCAGCCATGAGCCGACGAACATTGTTGGCGTAAAGTTTGGGGTCCGTTTTCTCTGCCTCGCTGGGTTGATACACAGGAAGAAACTCGATTTCGCAACTGCTATTTAACTGAGTCAACGTCAGCCACAATACCTTCAGCCTGAAACAATGTCCTCTCGAATTAAATAAATTAATTGTATAATCAACAAAGAGAACTAATTTTAAATAACAAATTGTACACGTTCAGGTTCTGGTGCACGTTCTGGTTTCACAGAAAACTGGTTTTGCAATGATTTGATTTCGAGGAATAATATTCATGAAAGATCATTTATGAATGAATGTGGATTTGAGAACTGATTTCATGAGGTAGATTAGTGAAAAATTAATTACTCACGCTCCTGGGCCCTCCCAAGTCCACGTGACAGTGTCGAGTTTATTTGGGTATCTGATGCACACTGGTTGAACAGGCACGCCGGGGTAAAAAGCTCCACATTTGAAAGTGATTAAACATGATCGATTCGTGCAAGTTCCTTCCGGAAAAATCATCACCTTGTGGAAGAAAATGATGTTTTTATTTTATGAAGTTGAATTAAAAACATGTTTTACGTAGGAATCTGTTAAATACTTAAAATTTACGAAGATGTAATTTCCACAGTAATCTATGAAAATAGTAAAAATTGATTGAAATTAAAATTCTAGAGGATCGAATTCTAGAAATTTATATAAGAATTCATAAAAATACTAAAATATTTTTTTAACATATAGCCACTGTAAATAGAATTTAAAAAATAATAGACGATAGAAATAATAATAAATAAATAAAATAATGAATATAAAAATAATAGATGATATAATGAATATATTTAAAAAATATATAAAATAACAGATAATGGAAAAAAAGAATAAAAACCTATGCGAAGAAACGTATTAAATTGTAAAAAAAGTACGAAAGTACAAGAAATCTATGAAACATGAGAAATCTCAAATTTTCCCAGAAATTTATAGTTAATGAAAATCGATCGGAATTTGATTTATAGAGCAACGAATTTTACAAATCTACATAGAAATTTATAAAAATACTTATAATATTAAGTTATTATTATTTAAAGTTATTATTTAAATGTATTTTTATATTTATATTAAAATATTTCCATTATAAAACTTTCAAATTTGATTTTTCGAATTTTTAATGAATTTTTAATTTCTTTTATTGACGATTGATAATAAAATGTTAATTGTGATTGTTCAAATTTTTATTCAAATTCGAATTCAAAATATCAAAATAAAAACTTGGGAAATTTAAGATTTAATAGAATGCAATGAAGAAAAAGATTTTCAAAATTTGAAAATTAGCATGACTTAAAACATTATAATTATAATAAGTTTATTGTATATAATATAATCTTATTATAATATAATAAGAAAATAAGCATGAGCTTAAACATTATATATTTTTTATGTTTATTTTACTTATATTATTTATTTATAATTTCAATTTCAAATATTTATATTTTTTATATTTATTTATTTCAATTTGAAATCTTGAGACGACTCAAAAAATAGTCATAAAACGTCCATTATTTAAAATAAATTCTATTAATTTAGTTACTTAGTGACATTTTGCATAATATTTTCTAAATTTTATAATCATTGAAAATACTGAAAATAATTGAAATCTATGAAAATACTGCTTTTAGCAAAATTTGAAAAAATGCTTAAAATTCATGAAACTTTGAATTACGAAGCATCAAATACGCGAAATCTATAAAAATACGAGAAAATGCGATGAAATCTTATAAATACTAAAAAATAGGAAAATAGAAGAAATCTATAAAAACACTAAAAATTGATTGGAATTCAAATTCTAGAAAAAATGCTAGAAATGTGAAAAAATTCTTAAAATTTTTACTAAGTTTCATAATCACTATAGAAAAATGCGAGAAATAGAAATTTTTACATACTCAAAAATTACGTAAAGATAATTTTATTAAAATTTTTTTAGTGTTCCATTTCCAACACTGCAAATTTTTTCTCATAAAAATTCCACTTTATAACCTATATTTGAAAAATAAAATATACCCTTTAATAAAAATATAAACCCGAAAATCCAAGTGTTGAAATCAGAACATAAGAAAGGTAGAAAATGTTGAATTCTAAAGCTTCAAAATTACAAAATTTTAACTGAGAGTTCCTAGTCCAAGATTTCGAAAGCTCAAAAAAAAAAAAAAAAAAAAATACGAAAGTACAAGACATGTATGAAACATGAAAAATTGATAAAAACTCTGAAATATTTTCTAAATTATATAATCACTGAAAATACTAAAAATAATTGAAATCTATGAAAGTACTGTTTTCAGCAAAATTTGAAGAAATACTTCAAACTCCTGAAAGTTCGAATTAGAAAGTATCGAATTCTAAAAAACTTACATTCAAATGTATAGAAATACGCGAAATCTATATAGAAAATAGAAATTTTTGCACACTCAAAAATTACGTAAAGATAATTTTATCAAAAATTTTTTGAGTGTTCCATTTACACCACTGCACATTTTTTCTCATAAAAATTCCACTTTATAACCTATATTTGAAAAATAAAATATACCCTTTACGAAAAATATAAACCCGAAAATCCAAGTTTTGAAATTAGAAAAATAAAACTGAGAATGTCTAATCTTAAGGCTCTAAAATGATTATACGACACTTTTTCCAATCCATTTTTTCCACTAATTCTTTTTTCCGAATTAGTGATTTTTTTTAATTGTCTGAATTAAACATTTGAAGTCAACTTCGAATTGTACTGTCAAACATATACTCCGCGAGCAAAAAAATATCTGTACAGCTCTTTTATACAAGTTTTTACAAATTTACGTCGATCAAAACTATTATAAAATATTAATCAAGTAATAATTTGAAAAATTAATATAAAAATTATTATAAAATTACACAATTTTAACTGGGAATTCCTAGCCCAAGATTTTAAAAGCTCAAAAAAAAGATATTTCTTTGTTCAACCGACAAAATGGCCACTTGATCACCATACCTGCGGCCAATCTTCTTTCGACGTCGCCCTCTCAATAATTTCCTTTATCGAGTTCTGCCTCGAATTCGGGTCATCTCTCCACACGTAAACCGGCTGAGTGTAGTTGATAAGCTCTTCATAAAAAAGAAAAAATTTTCTTTTATCCCCTTCTCCAACAGGAACATAATTATTATAGGATAACTAATAATTATGCAAACTCTTCGTTTTCGTAATCTTTGAAAAACGTGTCTTTATTGTATATGGTGAATGGGATGGAAATATATTTTGTGCAAAACGTACTCCCAATAAAAGGATTTAATCCTGATTCCCGTCTGACGATGATTGAAGGGAAGCCGGTGACATAGACGATACCACCGTCCATGAACGTGGAATGCGGAGCGACGACCAGAATCGGAGCCTCGGCTCTTGTTGCTTGTCTTCCGCGAACGACAATTTTCATTCCTCCGGCTTGATAAGTAAGTCGGCCCAAAAAACATAGCCAGGGCACTACTTTTCTGCGGGTTTCAAATACCATTGCTTTTCTTTTGTCTTGGCTCATTTACTTTGCTTGCGAGAAAATCCGCTTTTGCAATTTCACTCGATTTTCACTCGAAATTTCACTCTAAATGGGTGAATTTTGTATAATAATCTATAATTATTTAATATAATGAGTTTTTAATAATTTTTAATAATTTAATAATTTACTTATTAAGTGAAACCTTATTTCTTAAAAGTATATTAAAAGTTTATTTTATTTATTTTATAAATGGAATACTTTTTTTATATAGTTTATTATTTATATTTATAATTATTACTTTTTATAATTGAGGGCCCGAATTTCAAAACAGCGGGATCGCTCGACCTAGTAAGTAAGGGAGGGGGCGTAACGCGAAGATCCGATCAAAAGGAAGACGA
>JAPYZL010116136.1:0-18406 GCA_030522825.1 Platygaster orseoliae
TGATTATATTGTAAATTGAAAATAAACTTTAATACAGAAAATAAAAACAATAAAATGTCTATCGATTTCTCTACGAACTTTTCCGACAACCTGATATATAATAGATCTAAATTCACCCTGTAGGCGACAGACGTGCGCGATAAATAATACTATTAAAAAACACATTGTTCAAAAAACACGAGAATTTTATGGTTTTATACTGATGATGGTACACTTACTTTTTCAATGTTGAAGTTTGTCATTTGCCGAAGTTTTGCTGTTGCACTGATCGACTGATCTGATGCACGCACTAACACGCACTGTTGACGTAACTGCGCGTAAACGTAAACGATTCCCGAAACAAAAGCCGCGCGCTCGCTCAAAATTCAATCATGCTGAAACTCGTTGAACGCATGAATATCCTACTCTAATAGTATGGTCGTTTATACGTTTCGGGTATGTGGCGGAGCATACGAAGAAGTTACGAAATTTTTACCCGGCGAGTATTACGTTCGATGCATGATTAGGTCGTACATTCAGCGCACGACTTTGTCATGCGTGAAATGTTCATCTGTTTTCTCGGTGCATATATTATTTAATTTTTTTTTATCGAAAAATTCTTTGTTTTAACAATAAAAACACAAAACGTGAATTTGGATAATGAACAGTCTATTTGCATTGATTTGTTTTTGTGAGATTTTATTCCTTTTTCTTTTAATGTTTCTGATAAGTTTTCAACTTTTGTTTTTGCATTTGTAGGAAATTTTTGTTTTATAGTATAAATTTTTTTGTAATTTTTTGTAATATTTTAAAAAAGAGTGATTTGAAGAATGCAAAACATTGCAATACCCATTATCTGTTATTGCAGATAATTGTAGAATAAATTGATTTGAAGAGGCATTCGAATCAAATTGCACTGATAATTGTGAATCTTGATAAATTTGAAGAAAGACAGGGTAGCAATCAGAAAAAGCCTTTATCTTCACATCAACGCTAAAAACTCCGTTTCGTGACATGTAATTTTGATATGATTCTAGATCTACATCGTTATTGGTTGGTATAAAATTTTGATTTTGGGTTAAAGGATAAGATGAATTTCCAATAATAAATCGTTTGTAATTTCCTAATTCGTAACGACTTGAGAAACTATTTTCAACCTAACATGAATGTGATGATTTTTATTTTTATAAAAAATATCTGAAAAACATCTAAATAGACAATTTCCGTCACCAACAATCTTGATATTATAAAAATTCATATCAAAAATGTATAATTATTATTCAATTTCAAAAGAGTACAAAAATATACAGAATATTAGAGAGATATTAGAGAATGAAATCAACGACAATTCGACAAAAAGGCTAGAATAAGTCACATTAAACGTTGCGCTTATGGAGAATTGCGTCATGAATCTCAAAAAACGTCGAAATTTGCGGTCTGGAGCCCGTAACATATGAAAAATAATTAGGTGGAATATAACAATCAGATTCTCAAACGTTCAGGAAAATATAACAGGTCCGTAGCTGGATTCATACGTTACAGGGGGCAAAATAATTCTGAAGGGGGCGAAATTATTTTATAATAATTTTTTTCATAGCCGATTGAAGGAATGCAACAAAGAGTAAAAAAATATTTTTCATTAAAATGATTCAAACAAACTGTTACATAAGCTGATTTTTTCAATGTAGAATTCAGTTTAAAAACTATCGTCTGTATGAGTACAATTGTAATTTTCGCAATCCTGAATTGTGGAAGACGCGTAAAAATTATTCGTTGTCTATTTCATCTTTTTTTTCGTACGCCGAAAGCGTTAAACTACTTTCTCGTGCTAAGGACATACTACGCCTGTATGGTGTCAGAATCCTGGTTAACGTGCTAAATGTCGTTTCGCAACGCGCTGAACTGCGTTGAAATGTTGCGACAGCAGCAAACATTTGATATGTGTCCTTAAAAGCAGCTTTTTGTTTGAAAAATTCGTACAAATAATCATTTTTGGCTACATTATTATTTTCAAAATATTTTTTTACTGAAATCGCTTTCTCGGTTGAGGGGACTGTAATGTTGAATTCCTTAAGGTAGCTAAGTTGATTGACATTTAAATTAGAGATTCCATCGATAACATCAATGAGAGCAGAGATTTTGAAAAACCGCCGTTCAAATTCTGATACAACTGAGTCAAAAATTTCGAAAAACCTTTTTTTCAAACTGCATAGAGTTGCAGAATTCGTCACGTTAATTCCGGAACTTTGTGTTAATACAAAATTACTTAGGTTCCGAATCCACTTTGAAAACAGAAAACAATTTTTCGCAATCGGAATATGTTTTTTCGAACAAGTCATCGCAACGAAAGACTGTAAGGGACGCATGTACGCTCATAATAACTGTAAGAGCGCTAGCCAAACCACTCTCTTTTTTTGCAGAATTTGATCAGCTGGCGCAATGCACTTTAAAAGTTTTAGAACAGTTCATAGCAGAAAAATAAATTTCTGACATTACAAAATGCTAAGAAAACCTCGAAATTCAACAATTTCTTCACTATCAAATTTGTTCTCGTGTTTCAAGATACACAATTTTAACGAATTGGCCATCCCAAAAAACAATCCCATAATCCAAAACAGACCCAAAAAGAGTATAATAAATCACCAATAATCGACTTCTTGAACAAACATATCTCAATTTGCTGCATAAATATGTCAAATATCTCAATTTTCCAACAATAATATCGATATGTTGCCTCCATTTCAAATTCTCATCAATAATGACTCCTAGGTATTTGGCACTCATTACTCTTTTATCTAACATCATTACCTAAACATCATGATACCGTAAGTATCATGAGCCTTTAATACAAAAAGTCTAGGAACACTGTCTCTATAAGACCCAAATGTTATAAAAATCGTCTTCTCAAAATTTATTATTAAAAAATTCATATCTATCCATTCTCTCACTATTCTCAAATATCTCTCACAATCAGATATACATATTTCCGACTTGCTTCCAATCATCACCAACTATTACCAGTGCTGTATCGCCAGCGTAAGAAATTATCGCACTAGGTGGAAGTAGTTCGAGCAAGTCATTCATATATAAAATAAATAATAATGATCCCAAAATTGCGCTTTGCGGTACCCCGCATTGAACCGTTAGCAAGTTACTTTCCTAATTATTGACTCTAGTGTTATGTTTCCTACCACTTCAATAATTCTCCATTAAGTCATAAGATATAGCTCTAAAACCTAAATTAAATAGTCTATCCAACAGTCTTCCATGATTAACAGTGTCGAAAGCCTTTGCCAGATCCAAAATATCATTGAGTAAGGCAATGTATTATTTATTGAATAGTAAATTCTATTTGTTGCATGGGTGAAGCATCAACTGTCGATCTATTCTCTCTCAAATCAAACTGCATGTCATTTATAATATTCCCTTTATTTACAAAACTAAGAATCCGTTTCTTGACAATGCTCTCTGGAATTGGTTAAAAGATTTGCATCGCCCTACTTATGAAGCGGTATTATTTCTGCCCTTTTCCAAACATCCGGCCAAATCCCACTAACAAAATCATTGTTGATGATATAAGTCAGTGGCCTAACGATGTCTTTACTAATAACCTAAATGATCCTCACATTGACATCATCGACACTAGTGTCTGTTAGCGGCGAGCAAAACTGGTTAGAGGAATTGAGAGGAATTTCCATTGAAGGAGAGAGTCCGAATTACGGACGTGAGCGAGAGAAAAAATACTCCATTGCTCGGAGCAGCTCGGAGTGGGGCAGCGTAGGGGGAAAGTAGGAGCGGAGTGGAGGTGAGTGGAGGGGTCTTTCTCGGGCATTCTCGGGCGGGCGCGGTATCACACGGAATTTCACGAACTTTGAGTTCGACGCATAATTGTGTTTCAGAATTGCAATTTTTTCACGCAGCTAATATCTTCAACTTTACTAGAGTACTTATTTCAATAGTACGTATAGAGTATCGTGTTTTTTTAAGTTCTCTGAAGTAAAAATCACGGGTATCCTATAAAAAGTAAAAAAATTTTTACGTAAATGTACTCATCTTGTTTATTGGAAATTAGAAACGATCAGTTTCATCAAATTCTTTTACACAATTTTTTCCACAAAGATGACAAAGCAACTGAATATTTAATTCTTCTCTTTTTTTTGGTAGCATTCACTTCGCTGCCGCTCTTGTCTGCAGAATCATCCAAAATTTCTATGCGCTTTTGTCTTTTTTCTTTGTCCATTGCTTGGTTGGCGGTCCGGAACCAAGCTCACGACAATTCAAGTGCAACTTGTGCAATCAATAAAATATTTTCAATTTCGAATTTACGGTTGTCTATTTCGTCTTTTGGCTGACACTGCGTTTGCCAAGAGAAGTCCAATTTTTTCTCTACTTTCTCTTGTAATATTTTTTTAATATTCAAAAAATAAATGCACTGGTCCAAGTCCTTCATTGCGAATAGCATTGCTGTTGAAAGATAATCGAATGTCATCTTCGAACGAAAATCTGCATGGCAATCTGTACACTTGATTTTTTTTCTCACTTTCTCCACAATTTGTTCAAGGTTGACGTACTCAACGAGGTCATCAAACTTCTATTTAAATCGTGATTGACACTCCATTCTTTTATCGTTAGACTCACGAACTATGGCATTTGGATTCTCTTCCACGTATTTTAGCAAGGAAAGTTCGAAAAAGTTATTTTCGTCCGCCTCGCACTTGCCTTTATCCACTTCTGTGGAGTCTAACGTATCCAGCAAAATGGATTTAAAAGAGCATTGAAACTAGAAAGGATTTGAGTTTCGGTGGTTCCTAATCGCGCCCTTATTCGCCCAAAAAAGTTTTTCAAGGGATCTTAATCAATATTACAGGGATCGAATTGCGTGAAACCTTCTTTCTTCAGTCGTACCCACAGCTTCTCGTATCCTTCCAACGTTAGTTTCCAATGAATCAGGGACGGGATCGACTTGATCTTGTCTTTCTTGGGCTTGTAGAAGCACTTCTTAGATAATTTTACTTTTGCAGAAATCCAAAACTTGTGGTGCAATGAATTTTCAGTTACTGGGCACCGCAGAGAATTGGAATTTTTTTGCCCGTCTTTCCCGTTAACACTGTCGAATACATCATTAAAAAATAAAGCGACTCAAGCTGTCATGGTCGCATCGCGTTCTTCATTATCATCAATCAACGAGTTCTCTGTCCTTGTTTTTGAACGTTGTCCATAATTTTCTGCAACAGCAAATACATTGGAAAATGGAATTTGAAATTAATGAAAATGCAGGGGTTATGGTTTTTATTACACTGAGCAACATGGCCATACAAACAGTAGAGTGTAATATTATGTTATAAGCAATAACATCGAATAAAATGGGTTGAAAAAATGCGGTTTTGAAAAGTGGAATTATCGATTGCATTTCATTGATAACGACAAATAATTTCTATAGTTCGCGTGTATGTAATTAATTATGGAAAACAATTTTTATCATATGTATAATAAAAGCCTTAACATTTTCGAAAAATGCAAATACAAAACTATTTCGTACCAACAAGTGACCTCTACCTTTTTTTCATAACATATTATTATTAAACCGAAACCAAAACTGAACCATTATTTTGTTTCGGTTTTAAGCCTCGGTTGAAACTTGTCTCTAGAATACCTTTTTTTTTATTTTTTTGAAAAGTGGCAAAGGACTTTTGTGCTCGAAATTCAAAAAAGAGCATTTAAATCTTTTTGGCACAGGGATTTTAGTACACCTTGTATATTTGACATCTTTAAATAACATATATGTTTACGTTACTGCATGCACTAAACATAATATACTATTATAATATACATATAGGCCATCGTTTCCTAACGTACTTGATTTTGAGCAAAGTGTAATGAATTCGAGAGCAAGTAGGAAAATATTAAAAACATTTACTCATGGTTAAGGCCAAGTTAAGGAAAATTGAATAGAGTACAAGCAAAATAAGTTAAATTTAGAACTTTTTTAAAATAATCCCAAGGAAGCCAACTTAAACTTATGTATTTAGAAATTGTTCTATAAGATAAAAAGAATTTGGAGAATAATTATAAGTTGTTTTGTTTTGTGAATAATAATACGCTAACATTTTTTTAAGCTCTAATATTCTGTTGAAGTGAGTTATTGCAAATAGATAATGATAAAAAATTATTATAAATTAATAGTATTTATTGCGAAGATAACAAAATTTGGAAAATACGGGAAAATCATTCTCTAAATTCTGAGTAACTCAAGAAATAATGTCAATTTTTCCAATGGAACATTATGAGAATTCATAATGAAAAAGCCGTCTACTGAAAAATCGGAAATAATCCTAGATTCCAATAAATTTTTCTAGTAAGTTTTTTTGTTTTTCTAATAGAAATTTATTTATTTCAACTAATTTATTTACATTCATGTGAATTTAAAGTTATTGTCATAATTTTTAATGGTTGAGATACATTTGTATATGTTGGTCAATAGGTGAATACCCTTTTGACGGTATTGGAAATTTTTTCATTTTTTTTTTTTATCATTGTTGTGTGCATCTTAACGTTGAATATAAACGCTGAACAGTTAAGAATACACGCCATAGATCTTATAGTACATGGATTGCGCCTTGCCTATTGTTCTCCATTGTTTACGCCAACCAGGCACGAAACGCACTTCAAAATTTCCCGAGCAATGCTCAGGAGCGTAATTAGATATTGTCCATTTTGTGAAACGTATACATGAACTTGTGTTAGAAAAATGCAATATTTGTTTTTTCGTCAGTAAAAGGAAAAAAAGTCCACTGGAACGGATAATGTTAATGATTACGAATATGCGTGAAAGAAATTTTCTAGAATAACATTGTTTTTGATTTTTCTAATATAATTATTTCACGAAAAAAGAGATTTGAAAGTGCGTTATTGTGGTAACTTTATAATGTCAATACGCATGATAAATTGATTGTTTAAAATGCTTTTTCCGCACTCTTCTGAAAAATGTAATATTTTCATCCAAGATATTATAAAATAATTAGACGAAACTTTCAACGTTACTATAATTATCCTTCCTTTTTTTGATGACATTTGTTATAAAATATTCACCGAAAATCAATGAAATATTCATTTGGACTCTGCATATGACAAGTTCTTCAAAGCTTATAATAATAATGTAAGATTTATTGTTCTATATATGCATAATGTTTTATACTTTTATGGTATTTCGTTGAATATGTTGGGATAATGTTTTTTTATGTTTGTTGTTAATACAGGAACAAAATGATGTTTCATAACTAATAATTTATTTTAACAAAACTGCTTACAACTACAAATTACTGATTTTTATTGTGTATCTGTTTTGTATGAATTCTTCTTATGTATTTTTTAACGTTGATTCCTTTTTTTTCCTCATGGTGGATGCGAATCGTGAGGTACATTATGGCTGCAAATTTAACCAGAATCCTGTAGTGGTCCTTTTTCTCCTTCATGTGGTCTGTGGTGAAGAATTCTTCATCTATGCCCACGAGAGTTTGGACCAACAAAACCGTGAAATTGGATCGATTAATATCGTCGGTTGATGCCATGATTATGCGTTCGATCGTCAGACACAAATTGAACAAATCATCTGATGAATATGAAAGCCCACCACGATTTTTCAAGTTTATTAATAACGATGAACCAGGGCGTCCTTCAATAACATCGACGCAGGAATGGCAAGTTTTCATTTGAAAGCTTTCCTTAACTTTTCTAACTATGAATCCTCCAACATAACGAACAACTTCTTGCACGCAGTCTTTGGGGATTTCTATATTGAAATGAAATAGTTTTCCGCTCTCTTCGTACTCCATTTCTTCTGCTTTTTCTTTTTTTTTTTTTTTTTTGAACTTGAGACTACAAGTAACGGTATCTCGTCCGAGGAGCAGTTTCCATTATTTGTTTGAGCTATTTGGGCATGAGTTCGGAGCCTTCTCATCGCGTATTGGCTGTGGTATGCTGTAGGGTTGTTAATAAAACCACCTTTCATCCTAACTGCCGAAAAAAAAAGATTCAAGAGAATCTTAAAGAAGCTTGTACGTTAATAAATATTTGAAGCCATATTTTTGTTGCAGGTACTCAAATAACACAGCCACACACAAAAAACAAGTGTCCGGATCTAGGAACGAGACACATGTTTTCTTCTGTATTTTGACGCGCTGAATCGGAATCCGCTATCAAAACTGACCCAACGGGTCGTGGTTGTGCCCTAACCTCAAAAAATAACATTTTGTCTCCAAAATTTTCAAGAAAGTTCTGGTATTTGCCGGACGATCAAATTTTTACCAAGATAACCATATCTGCTTAGAATTAATCTTATAATTTACCAAACTTTGTCTTACATAATTAAATATAACCTAACCTTATGTAACTCTACCTTACTAGACCGAATTACCTACATTTTCTATACTGCTAGGTAGGCGAATTTTCACACACAAAAACTCGCCGCAAATCTTTTAACAATAGATAGACCTAACCTCATCTAACTTAAACTAACCTGATTTTACCTCACTAACCTCAAAAATACATGAGATCACACAACTGAACTGATTGTACTTAACTACCAGGCGGGCGAATTTTGACACAGAAACATAGTTCGCAAAACCTTAAATTGCGAATGAATCTAACATAATTCAACGTTGTTTAACCTAATCTAAGCTAATTAAACTCGATGAGAAGAAAAAACCTTTGTTCGGAATAGCTGAATATTTTGAAACATCTAAGAATCTTTTACACATTAATGTTCATTCAAAATAATTCTTCTTGTGTCTAAGATTTTTGTCAAAATTTTACCGCAACAGAGAGAAAGAATGTCGTAAATATTTTACAAAAGATAAAGAGACGTCTTTGGTGTATATATTGCATTAACGTTATAGGTTTGATGGATGAGTTGAAAAAAATGCGTACAGAGATGAAGAATTGAGACTCTTTATCGATTCATCGAAACGCAGTATTAAAGCCGTTTTACTCCATAACACAAATGCTTACGCTCCTGTTCCGATAGTTCACTCAACAGTGATTAAAGAAGAGTATAACAATGTGCGAATGCTTCTAGACAAAGTAAATTATGCATATCACAAATGGCAAATATGTGGTGATCTCAAAATTGCAACTATGATACTTGGACAACAGTCAGGTTTCACAAAAGAGCCACGCTTCTTATGTCTGTGGAGCAGCAGAGGTCGAGCAAACCATTATACTAAAACAAATTGGCCACAAAGAGAATCCTTCGAACCTGGTTCTCACAATATCATCAACAAAAGTCTCGTTGATCCACTACAAATTCTACTTCCGCCCCTTCACATAAAGCTTGGTTTGATGAAACAATTTGTCAAAGCCTTAGACAAAGATGGCAAATGCTTTACGTATACAGCGCAAAAATTCCCAACTGTTTCCGATGCTAAATTAAAACAAGGTGTATTCGATGGACCGCAAATTCGAACGTTATGCAAGGACTCGAATTTCGTCACTCAAATGAACAACATTGAAACGAAAGCTTGGGAAAGTTTCAAGGCAGTAGCACCGAGTTTTCTTGGCAACAATAAAAGTCCCGACTACAAAGAAATTGTAGCAAAGATGATAGAAAACTACCAAAAACTGGGGTGTTTGATGAACTTGAAACTACACTTTCTAGACTCACATATGGGTAGGTTTCCAGAAAACGTTGGAGATCACAGCGAAGAACAAGGGGAAAGGTTTCATCAAGTTATTAAAGTAATGGAACAAAGATATCAGGGTAGATGGGACGAAGCTATGATGGCTGATTTTTGCTGAATGCTCAAAAGGGAAACGAATTGCATAGAATGTCGCAAGCGAAAGCGGAACCCTCTGCACAGATCCTTTGAAGAAAAAAGAACACGTTATAGCAGTAAAAAAATTAACTGAAGTCCAAAGATTCGACCGCAAGGTTTTACATGGTTTTCCCTTGTAAGTCGATGGGGGACCAAGGATATCCCAAGTCGAAGTAAATACAAAATTCGGTTTGGATAAGGTTATGTTCGGCAAATGACAACATAATGGAGAAACCTCGGTTAGGTTGCCAAAAATACTTGAGAAGTTTAAAGAATATAAGTAGAGGTGAGATAGTGTTCTAGAACAATCAGGCCAAGTGCCGAAAACCCTAGAAAAAAAAATATTCACCTATCCTGAACACAGGTCTTTCCTTCCTATCAGGTTTAGTTAGGTTAAGTTAGGTTAAAAACGTTGCATTATGTTAGATTCGTTCGCAATTTAAGGTTTGTGAACTATGTATCTCTGTCGAAATTCGCTCGCCTGGTAGTTCAGTATAATCATTTGGGTTGTGTGATCTTATGTATTTTTGAGGTTACTTAGGTAAAATCAGGTTAGTTTAAGTTAGATGAGGTTAGGTTTATCGTTAAAAGATTTGCGGCGAATTTTTGTGTGTGAAAATTCGCCTACTTGGCAGTATAGAAAAATGTCATTAATTCGGTCTAGTAAGGTAGAGTTAGGGGAGACCGGGGCAGATACGCCCACGAAAGTTTACTTATCAAATATAAAAAACAATAAGTGTAAAAGAATGAAACGAAGTATACTGTCATTCAGGTAATTTATTGTACTTTGTCGAACGCATATGTGTTTTACAGTCATTTAACGCAAAAACCAAAAAATCATGATTTTAAAAAACATTCCACATCAGGCGTAGTGCCCCGGTACCGGGGCACATACACCCAGTATCCGGGGCAGTTACGCCCGGTTTGTAACGCTAGAACATACGTTCTTTTATTACAAAAATGAAGAATATTATTACAAGCAATGAATGTTAATAGTAAACGTTGAAATCATGGAAAGAAAATTATTAATTTTTTAACTGTTGTAAAAGCAAATCAAAATCATTTATATGTATGAGTGATATAATATACATAAACTGCTTTGCTGAAATTACTATCTTTCAGTGATCCCCCCTTGGCCCGAAGGTTTTTAAGGGCCCGGATTTTAAGAAAAATTCCAATTTCGTAATAATTGATAATAATCACATTAAATAGAAAAATTTGACGATGAACGGGGTAAATATTTTTTATGATTCATCCTATAAATCATTAAAAAACATTCTACAGTCTGGCCCGTGGCCCGAATTTAAGGAATGATTTTTATTTGAAACGTGTAATTATACATACAATAACAATATATTACTCTCTGGCACCGAAGAAGAATCTTTTTTTAGAAATGAGGGGGGGGGGCATTAGTTAAAACCCCCCAGGCCCTGACTTTCTCTGGATAGCCCTGGCAACTAATGCTATTTAAACAATTCATATTTCACCTATGCGAGCCGTTCCGCGAGAGCGAATCTGACCCGATTATTGATGGACGTAAGTGCCCCGGTATGAATTTTATGATAAAATTACTAATTATAAACATTGCAAACTTAATTCTGTACATAACTTGACAAAAAAACATATCTAGACAATGTTTACTAGCTTCTGAATATGGAAGTTTTTATTTAAAACACTAAGTGTCACTTCCTGCAAGGAAATACTGGAAAGTCAAAAGTTTACATTTAGAGTTCTGAAGCTTGTCAAAATACATGCGCGACCGCTATTTATCCAATATGCACAAGAATGAGGCAAATTTTTGTTGTCATATCTGGGACTGACAGAGCCACTTAATGACGCAATCAAACATTGTTTTTTGACCCGCGTTTTTTAAATAAACACAGGTGGGCGTATCTGCCCCGTGGGCGTATCTGCCCCGTGGGCGTATGTGCCCCGGTCTCCCCTACATAAGGTTAGGTTATATTAAGTTATGTAAAACAAAGTTTGGTAAATTATAAGTTTAATTTTAGGCAGATATGGTTTTCTTAGTAAAAATTTGATCTTCCGGCAAGTACCAGAACTTTTAAAAAATTTCGGAGACAAAATGTTATTTTTTGAGGTTAAGGCACAACCAAGACCCGTTGGATCAATTCTGATAGCGGATTCCGATTCAGCGAGACAAAATACATAAGAAAACATGTGTCGCGTTCCTAGATCCGGACATTTGTTTTTTTTTGTGTGGCTGTGTAATTCAAAAATGTTGGTGATGCATGTGTAACGTCCAAGGAGACCACATTTTTTGTCGTTTTTAGTACGGGAATTTCTGCTTCATTTGTCAAGCCAGCAATGTAGGACTTGATTTCGTTAGCACTGTTCAACAACCTTTATTTAGTTGACTCCATTAATGGTATTTTATATGGCTGCTTTATTTCATTATTTCGAAATCTGGTTCGGCAGTTAAGGGGGTCTCCTTATCCAGCACCATGAAAAAATGTACTTTTTCTCATTTTTTTTGAAGCAGAAAATAAAAACATAGGATCACGATTTTTGGTTTATTTTTAGTTACACATCTAAACTTTAAAAAACAATTTTGTTTATTTGAAAACAATGAAAACTTTCGGAGTAATCGAAGATCCCGCGCAGCATCTCGCCACGGACAAGTGAATTTGCGTGCACGATATTGTCCGACATTTTCATCTGAAACACACATGTAATATATTTTTTCAATCAGAAGAGTCTTCCGCTTATAGTGAACCTTAAAAAGTCGGGGAAAAAATTTTTTTTATTGATTTTTTAAGTCACTTTTCAAAAAAGTCAAATTTTTCGCCCTTTTTTTTATTGGAAATGTGTTACATATAATGAAAATTAGTGTTGTATTATGTAAATTAAAGGTTCACTATAAGTGCATTTTAATTATCTAAAAAAAAAAGTTTATGGTAATAGCATGAATAGTTCTTTTTTTATCGTGCACGCAATTTTGAAAAATGTGGTTACGAGAAAACGCACTTTAAAGATTTCGGGCCGTGAAATATCAACTTACCCTAATAAAACATTAATCTGCTATACCAGGCCCATACAAAAGTCCTTCAGCTTCTTCGAAAAACTCATTTCGTGCCTGTTCCTGTGCTCTGCGTGCTGAACGAGCCTCCTTGGAGGAGGCGCTGTGTCGTCGGGCCGCGCGCACCAGTCGGTTTTTGTCTACTTGCTCCGCAAAAATCTTACACGGTTGGCTTATTGTCACTCCGAGCAAATTCATCATAACCAAAATCGCGTTGAAGCCTTCGTTGAACATTCCGGCAAAAATGAAAGTGGCAACGTCGACGATTTTCTTTCCCGAGTTTAGATGTTTCGGCGCCATACGCCACACCATGGCATTAAAAGATTCATTGGAGTTTTGGGTATGCCCCCCCCCCCCCCCCCCCAAAAAAAAACTTGGTTAAAAGTTCTTCACGGGAAAGATCTTTGTAGATAGGAAGAATCATTTTTTAGATTTCTAGTTGAATAGCCCGAGGAGGATGGTGGTATGATTTCAACTTTTTCGCTGCTTGCGCCTTACGCCAGTCGCACCAGCTGTCGGTGCCTGCGGTACAGTTTTGGTGCCTTGGATTTTTATCAGTCGAACAATAATGATCTAAGTAAGCCATAATAGCTTTTTTCATATCTTCAACTAAGTCAACATTTCTTCGGATCGCCAATCCGTAATAAATGGTTAATTTCTTTATCGGTGAATCAGTTAGTCGTCCTCAGCCACCGAGTTTGGCTTCCTTTCTAATATTTCTGAAACGTGTGCCCATTCTCTTTTGTACGTGACCAACGCACTCGCTTTTCATTACAGGGTAATTTTCTCCGTATGGACTATTTTTTACGATAGAAGCAAAGGTCTTCGAATCTCCGTCTCCAATGTAATTTAAATATTTAACTCCAAATTTTTCCTTGGATCTTCAAAAAATTTCATTTATAGAATCTACTTCCATTTTACCTGCCGAACCTTCGTGATTATTAGAACAAATTTTTTTGTGTGTGGTATACTACTCCTCGTATTCTTCAGTGTCCCGTTCTGAGTTCCACAAGAGACATGTTCGGCAAAAAGAACTTTTTACCACTGCGTCCAAAACTTTTCCACTGTAATAACCAATGACTGTTGTAATGCCATAATGAGATGTGAAGCCGCATTTTTTCCACGATCTATCGCCGGAAACTTTACGGTGGGTTTCGATCCTACTATTTTTAACGTTTTTCGCTTTTTCTTCAACTGCTTTCTTGCTGAATGCCTCGAACATTTTGGTCGCCGCGGTGTGAATGTGTTTCACTACGTTGTCGTACGCGCACTTCGAAAGCCCATTACAAATGTTCATCAAACCACAAAAAATGTTCAGTCCTTCAAGTCTAACACCAAGTAGACGCATCACAAAAACGATTTGTCGGTTGATTTCATAACCCGAGCCAAGAAATGGTGCCGATGGTATTTCTCGTTGACCGCACGCACAAGAAACGACAATTTTAAAACCTTACCCTTGATGCCCCTTTTCAGCGAATTTCACAGTTGATTTGCAGTTTTGACACATTAGAATGTCTGCGAACACCGAAAACCGTTAGAAAATCGATAATCCGATATATAAGCAGCGGATTTACAAACACATTGTCTGTGCTCGCAGTACTCAATTTACTAACGGTGGCACTTTCGTTCGGGTCAATATCACGATTTTCGGTAAACTGATTACCGTGAATCATTTGTTTTCGCGGCCGCGAACTTCGTTCTTTTGAATTCCGAATTTTTTTCAACGTATTCATGATTGTAGGTACGAAAGCAGAGCTATACTGACTTATCGAGATTTTAGACAACAAAATGTCCTATGGTTACACAGCACCTAAAATACGTGAATATTCAAAAACCGTCAAATTCCTTAGGTGTATCTTCAAAACGATAACAGAACAAAAAATTTGAGGTATTCGAAGACGCAAAAGAGATAAGAAAGCTTATCTGGATGCATTGAGCGCGTCGCCTTCATCCGCTACCTTTTGCTCGCTCCGTGCGGGCCACTACTCGGGGCTCTAACATCAAAACTATTCTGATTTCGACCGTGAAATTTTGCGACAATAATCTCTGATAATATTACTATCGATTAAGACAAAAAAAAAAACGATTTTTTGAAAGTTCTGGATAAGGAAACCCCCTTAAGCATTTCGAAAGTGTCATAAAAAATGCTGCTTCTTCTTCTTCTTCTTCTTCTTCTTCTTCTTTGTAGTCATTATCCTCAGTTCTGAGGGTCGTGATCAATTGCGGCTAATCTTCTTTCTGTGAAATTCCTCCACTCCTCTCTGCTTTCTGCCAATCGGATCGCCGCTTGAAGGTTAGATGACGTAGCTGAACATTTCTGATCGGTCCATCGGGTAGGGGATCTGCCTCTGGGACATTTCCCGCAGACATTGCCTGACACAATCATGAGCTCCATGCTTTCGCCTCCCTGGCTGCCATGTGTCCGAAGTACTTTAAGATGCGTTGCCTGCAGATGTCCGACAGTCTTTCGTCAATACCAATTTCGCGGAGAATCAACTGGTTGGTTCGTCGCTCTGTCCAGTGAACCTGCAGCAATCTTCGCCACGTCCAAATCTCGAAAGCGTCGATTTTCTCACGCTGTGCTGCTTTCAGCGTCCATGTCTCAACACCGTAGAAGAATATTGAAAAAACCAGAGCTTTCACAATTATCATTTTGGTCTTTGTCGTTATATTGTTGTCCTTCCGTATTTCATCGAGACGCGCCATGGCGTTTTTCGCCATTCCTATTCTTCTTCTGATTTCAGCATCGCATCCTCCCGTGTTGGTAATTAACGCACCCAAGTACATAAATTCCGCAACCGCTTCCATGTCCAGGTCTCCGGATCTTGCAAGTGTTCCGAAACAGTCTACTATCATCACTTTTGTCTTGGAGCGTTTATTTTTTATTTTATTTATCAAACCTGCAAGGGTTTAACCTGTACAGTACTTACGGCGTTGCTGCCCACCGCCAGGCCAGCTTAGTCCGCCCCGGGCATTTGATTTCCCCGGTACCACCCATATCAGGGAAGCTTTCCCCTATCCGCCACCTGGGGAGGTGCCCGATGGGGTGTCTGGCAACCCACACGGGATTATTCGATCAAAATGTTCGGGGTTGGAGAGAAAATACCAAGCGTATCTCCTTGGCTCTTTCTCGATGCGCATGCCGGTTATAAACTTTGGATACTTGAATCAATATCGAATAAAAAGTATCCAAAGTTTATAACCAGCATACGCATCGAGGAAGAGGCAAGGGGATACGCTTCGTACTTTCTCTCCAACCCCGAACATTTTGGTCCTTCGAGCTGGATATCATTTTGTTCATCAACTGATGATGATCAGTGATAAGCGAACAGGCTTAGACCAACCCCCCATGTGTCCTCGACCGTATTTTAACCGCAGTCGGGATTTCTCAACTTCAATTATCCAACCATGTTAAGAAGCACTGACCTATAGTCACCGTCTGAGTTGGCCTTAGCTGAGTCGTAAGATCGGGGAGACCGACCAGCGCAACATACAGGATTCTCTCCCAACAGATGGAACATACCAAGATAAAACTCAGGGTTTGAGAGAAGCTTAGGCGACCAAAAAAGGGTGACGTTTACTTCCAACGTGGTTGAAAACGTTGGGTTCGGCTGTGCGCACACGATGTCTTCGACATCATTCGACACAAGTTGCGACGCATTTCCAGGAGCATTATAATCTATTCTGCCAATTTTGACGAATTTGGGATACTTCCTCCCAATGATCTCAATGGCGGTCTGAATGATCGCAAGATCATTCCTAATTCCATTTTCACCGTAGCCTGGAGGCATGATGGTATCGGCTTTGGTCAACTGAGTGACGAATGTCTCATTGTCCTCTCCATCAACGAAGCGGTCAAGTTCCCAAACAGCGTCAGGGATGGGGTTGTGATCATAGAAAACCCGACGAAACTCTGCGCCATCAGCGGTCGTGCAGGATAGATCGACGACAGCTGCTCGGAGGTTGCAGCCAGCGACACAAGTCAGATCGCGGATATCAAGGATGCGAGGTATGTACATCGGTTCAATACCCTTGTAAATCCCAATGGCAGAAACAAGATTATAAATGGGACTAAAGCCAGCTCCAAGGCATCCCAGGGCACGAATGACTTCGACAGATTGTTTGACGTCAACGTATCCATGACCAAGGTTGATTGAGGTCTGGTTAGCAAGAGATTGCATGATTTTAACATCACACATGAAAAGCGTGGTCCGGTATAAGGAGTTGGTCAGAGCAACGTAATCGATGTTCCGAATGCCAAGTCGAGAGTATTTGGAAACTATTGCTCGGATCATAAATCCGACACCGCGTGTTCATATGGGCAAAATCACACTCCGGGGAGTCACTATCTATTGCATAGACTTCATGGCCTCATCAGTTGTTGAAAATATAAATAATAGAGAATCGTAGAGAATCGTAGAGAGCCTTGTTATTAGCAGAGTCTGTAACGGCTGACTTTCCAGCTCGCATATCATCACGACGTCGGTTCGAGCGAATGGGTTTCCCTCTTCCAGGTTAGGAAGGAGCACTTTCTCGAGACATGGGTTGACTTCCGGAAGCTTCCATGGTATCAGTGAGATAGACACAAGAAGTAAAAGAATTTCGGCAATGTTTTGTTTGTTGTTAATTGGTGACGGCAAATCCAGTGCACTGGATTCGCTCGCTCCGCGCGGGCCACTGCTCGGGGCTCTAACATCAAAACTATTCTGATTTAGACCTTGAAATTTTGCGACAATATTTTCTGATAATATTACTATCGATTGAGACAAAAAAAAAAACGATTTTTTTAAAGTTCTGGATAAGGAGACCCCCTTACGCATGTCAAAAGTGTCATAAAAAATGTTGCAACCATAATAAAAATATTCAATACTTTGAATTTTCAACTCTTACCTGTGATAATATGATACGGGATCCGCACTTTTTATGACTTCACAAACAAAACAATAGGTTCTGAAGTTCTCTGTTGCCATTTTTACTCACGATTCAGCATTTAATTTCAAAACTTCATAAAAGTGAATTAAAACACGCTGCTCTTATTCAGTTCTGTTATTGTTTTTATCGACACTGGCCGCCGCCATGTTGAAATTGGCCGAACCAGGACAGCAAAAACGTTCCTGACTCATCCGCGGGACGTCCGTCGAAAGTCACGCAGATCTCCTGCGGACGTCCCTGGGACGTCTCAAGACCCCCTTAATGTCCGTTTTCTATGACCCTCCACGGACGTCTGCGGGACGTTCTAGGGAGATCCGTGGGAAGTCCCACAGTAGTCTCAGAAAATCTATTGTAATATGCAATGAACACGTATCTATTTTTCGGGAGTATGACTAATAATAATTACCCAACTATTGCGACTCCTCGAAGAGCGCTAGCGTAATTACACCGTTAGTCATCATTGATTGATTGCTCATCAGGCTTAGTAGAATTGTTTTCGGGGTTCTATGACTCACTCAATTAACAGGCCTAGATTTGAACATGAATTGCTCAGTCACGTACGCGTTATCCCTTCCTAGGATCTCGTGCCCCCCCCCCCCCACGTAGGAGATTTTTTGGGTATATAAGGAGGCCGGATTCCCGAGATCGT